>OZ024905.1:45147538-45157538 GCA_964017125.1 Flabesymbios commensalis
CCTGCTTTGAAAATCTGAGAGCGTTGGTTCAAAAAATGACTCTGGCATTGAAGTTTCAAAGAAACAAAGTGTTTTTCCCCGCTCACGCGTATAGATTCAATATCTCCGTGACCGAGAAGTAGCGGGCTCGGCCTCAGACCGCCACGGTTCGAATTTCGTGTCATCTCACCATCCTCAGGAGGTCATCCTGGCCCAGTTTAGCCTACCTGTGCACAAAGGTGGCATAGAAACCTCAGTATTTTAGTCCATTTCATTTATGTAGACCCATCTGGAGCAATCACACAGAATGCTTTGGCCAACGTTCTTCATCGTTTGCAAGGCAATCATAGTGATGCTAAATCAGATTAATATTCTTTCACACCGTTCTTCGCCTCGGGGAACATCTTTCTGAAACTGCAGATTCTGATGGTGTGACGGCAGTTACATCTTTTCATTTGTCTGCCTTATCAATGGCTTCATTCGTGTGGCAGCATAGCTGGAAACCTTAAAATTGGCGTGCTGAAATCGTGTGATGTCAAAGCCGCCAAGTCTCACACCCTTCACCAGTGTTCACTTCTCATGTGTGGATAAGTAGAATGTTTTGTGTCGTTGATGGAGCTGAACCAGGTGTAGCCTAATATAATTATACCCTGATAAAAAACGAGAATCATGTCACATGACCAAATCATCCATTCACCACCCGTCATTCGTTTGTTATTTCAGAAGGGGTAGAATAGACCGTAAATGCTTACCCTTTAACCGCCAAATTATTCAATCTGAATTTTCACCCACTTGAAGTTGTGTCTCGCTGACGCGATCCACAACTTCAAGTGAGGGAAAATTATTCAGATTTGACAAAATGGAGGTCACCTGTTTTCAAATAGTGCTGATTGATGTCACATTTTATCTTTACCATGTTTAAAAGGTGGTACTTAATGTGCTGATAAAAAATGAAAACCCGAATATATGCCACACCGGCGGTTAAAGGGTTAAAAGGCTTTCAAGCCTTAACCCTTACAACACTAAATTATTTTTTAGATCTATCAAACATGGAAACTAAAGGGTTTTTTAAATTTGAAAGCATCTTATATGTCTTAGATAGCTGTTTCATTTGAATATCTATGCTATGGGTGTACGGCCATTATAAATATTTTAATTTTTCCAGTGTGGGGGCCGACTTTATACGTCATAATCTGGCGTCTACAAACTTCAGATTGTGACGTATAAAGACGGCCCCCGCGCAGAAAGGGTTAAATCATTTTTCGCCCTTTTTATTTACGTCTTTGGAGAGAGTTGTGTCATACTAACTTCATTTTCACGACCAATTCAGAAAATAATCTGAATCTGTAGCTGTCTGCGCCTTTGTTCATAAATGTATAAACGTATTGTTCAATTCATTTGTATACTATGGCATCTCATGGAGGCATGGAGTAGGCTACATAGAAATTGATGAATTGCTAATTTGTTTTAGTCTTAGCTGGGGATATAGCCCAGACGTGTTGTCAGTATTTATGGGCTTCATGGAGAGAGATGGTGCACTGTCTAGAAATGCGAGAGGTCTGTAGCACCTTATAATTGTTCACATATTAATTTTAACTTCCATATTGCTATTTAGTATGAAGGTGTTTTTCTGTATTACCTTACAATATTTACATAATTTTACACAATCATAGCTTCCGGTATCTGTAAAACCTATTTTAAATGTTATTGTTTTGTTACAAGTCGCTGAAATAGCTATTGCTAGATACTGTTTTTGTACATTTATGCGACTATAAATAAAGCATGAAGGTGATCTATCACCCCTTATGTAGTATGAATAAATTTGTGACAAATAAAGCAAAGTTGCCACATGATGGGGCACAAGTGTTTCCTTATATGGGGTGATTGGCTATCGTGGGACCCTCTGAGAGGGTCACATGATAGCCAATCACCCTATATAAGGACATAATTTATCATACCATATAAGACGTGATAGATCACCTTTAACTACCGTAACGACGCGATGATTCATCTGGCAAACATCAATACCTATTATAACTGACCAACAAAATATTAACGTGAGATTCTAATCTGCTCAAGATGGACGCGGCAAAGTTTAAACACCACTATTAAATGTAAAGTTAAATCCAAGGAGAAAATACAAAATAACCACCAGAATAAGTACTTGAATATTAACCACTTTTTAAATTGCGCCAATAATATAAATACACAAGCGGTTTAGACAAGCTACTATAGGTCATCTTTTCACGATAAATGCATACATATTATCATATGATCGAAAGAAATTATATACAAAATTATGATGAGACGTGCATCATCACACTGACCTAATAATTATGTTTTCAAAACACTCTTGTTCTTCAAAGGCAAAAGCCAGCAACGGCTTACTTTTCAGGTACAGGTATTACTGCATTTTGACATTGCACAGCATATTTCTATTCAGATTCCGTGGGGACCGCCACCTAGTTTCTGGTGTGTGGAGAGTGCTACGGAGCTGATTGATGTAGTGTAGAAACAATTTGACTTAGTTTATTACGGCGTGATTAGCAGTTCAATTGGTCCGTTCCCATTCCAGCCAAAACTAGCTGGACAACCACAACAAATGACAGCGGCCTTGAGATAGTTACGATTTAAGAGACCTTAGCCAGGCATTGCTCAGCAGTTGGTCCAGCTTTCATCCGGTGCTAGAGCAATGTTTCGTGTTTACTGGACTGCTGATTTACGTTATGGGGCTGAGGACTGCATCCCAATGTGATTACGTCCTGACCATGTTCTTCTCCCGTACGCACTCTACAGTAAATGTGCTAGAATGGGCTTGTGATGTATGTTATCTCACTATGCTTTTACTTTAATTTATTTTTTCAATCTGGGAGGCACACAGGCATGGAAATAATGTACCTGTTCCCTGTTTTAGTATCACAAACGTCCCTGTGTTTGTCAAATGCTTGTTATTTTTCACAGCCTCTTACGAAAACGATAACATATTGTTGATTTCCCTCGAAAGTCTAATTCTTTAACCCTTTCAGCGCGGTAATCGTCTTTGGACGGCAGCATCTGACGTCTATTCTGGAGTCTAAAGACGGTAGCCGCACTGAAAAAATTTAAATGTTTATAATGATCGTAGACCCACAACATTGGTATTCCAATGAAGTGGAAAGAGCTAACTAAGACGTTTATGATGATTTCAAATTAATTATATGTAGGGCGAACTTAGTTAGAGTATTGGTCACCTGTATTCGACATCCTGATGTACACAATTTTACTTACAATTGCATATTTGTACGATTATTGTATACCTTTGTGTATATAAAGCCTAATAAATAAATAAATAAATATAATCAGTCAGGCGCGACGGAACTGTTGAATCAGAGGGATCCTCATTATCAGGGTGATTATGGTCGGATGTGTTTAGGTCAGTTGAAACCCTCGGAGCACTACATTCTTAGGTTTTTTAACGGAATGTAGTGTTCCTCGGGCTTTATCCTGTATGAAGTAGATTGTGGAGAAAGGAAGGTGCTCACAGTTACATATTTTTTCCGTCTTTATTTCTCATGTGGCCTGTGACAGACAATGGCGTGCAGGAAGTCATACAGGCAATGAATTTTAAGCATGTTCCTGTCATGCACGCACATGTACGCTGCTCTACAAAGCCATAAGACAGCAACTGCCGACTGGAAAAGTAAGCATTTTTACTGCCTTTTGGTTTAGCATACTGCACTAGTCACAGAGTTGTGCCGCAAAATAACAACATACTGAACCGGCTGTTCTCGTGAGGTATTTATTTTCGCGAATTTGAAAACGTATCGATATTGCCAGATGGCTGCCATGGCTACCATAGGTAAAATGAAATGAATAGGGTGTCAGGCCACATTTGTGCACATATATAGTCTAATAGGGTGAATGAGATGACACTGCCCTCCAGACACAGGATTTGAAATTTGAGCCCTGGCGTTCTGAGGCCGAGGCTCTCGATCACGGAGGCTCCCCACAATATTGAATCTTTACCATGCAGAACGCGGGGACAAAACATTTTTCTTTGAAGTTTGAAGGCCAGAGTGGGATTCGAACACGCGATCTCCGACTTTCCAAGCAGGCAGCTTTAACCACTGCACCAGGGCTCCCGCCCGGCTACCATAGATAAGATCTAAGTAAAATCGCACAATCTTATACTTACACTGTTACATGACTCATTAGTTTACGATATTTTAGTGGATTTTGCGCCTTTTGTCAAGCCCATATTTATATTCATCCCATGGCGCCGCCAATGACTCGCAGGGAACACCACCGGTTGACTGTTTACCTCCCCCGCAACAGTGCCACAAAGAACGTCACGATCAGCTAACCGTGAAATGGCTCCCTGTGTTATAAAAGAACTATTTTCCGGGTGGTTACATTATATTATCCGTTTCTTTTGTCACAGTTTTTGCTGATCTACAAGTGCAATTGCTAGTCGCTAGTCTGTGGCGATAAATCACTGACACACAATTTGGCAAGATGTTGCTGCAGTATAGATGATCATGATCACAGCTGAATGGGATAGGGTCAGCATGCTCATTGGTTTTCTATACAAGGTCGGTAACTCACTGAAATCTTGGAAGCAAAAATCTCAACATACTATGCCTATTGTTCACGCCTGCACACACAACATAGGGGCTATTCAGCGCCACTATTCTATCGTGTAAACCTGAAAGGCAGTAACTTCTCAATATAACAGTAAGCTGAATACTGCAGTGTATTATTCACGACATGTCTCATTTTGTTGGAAAAAGTGCTTCTGTCAGAATCGAGCTCGTAAAATGATTTTAATGCACGTAAATTATGAGATTTCCGTTTGAAAATACATAAATAATTTGTTACAAGAACCAGGTATGCTATGGCAGCATTTGTTTGGTAGAAAACAAAAGTCTACATAGTCCATTTCCTTTTTTAAAATGACGAGGACTTGAAAGTTTCCTTCCCTTAGTAGAAGTATAGACATGGCAGTGATTGTCACCGCATAGACACCTCCCAATTTCCCGTGGTTCAGAGGTGGTTTATTTTCACAAATTCACATGATCATTATCACACATCGTGTTCCTCGTAACCCAAATACTCGCAGCCCATAATTACTTTCGTTTATTTCTTTATATTTAGACGTAGCCATGGCTACATTCACTTTCTTACATGATTACATTTTGTAGTTATTATATCTGCTTATTTACTGTTAATTTGTCCATTGGACAAGCTCAGATATTTACCTGTCAACAAAATGTTTCATTTACCTCATTCCTAGGCTCACATTCTTTAACCTTTTAACCGCCAAATTATCCAATATGAATTTTCACCCACTTGAAGTTGTGTCTCGCTGACGCGATCCACAACTTAAAGTGAGTGAAAATTATTCAGATTTGACAAAATGGAGGTCAACTGTTTTCAAATATTACTGATTAGTGTCACATTTTATCTTTAACAAGTTTAAAAGGTGGTACTTAATGTGCTAATACAAAATGAAAACCCGAATATATGCGGCACCGGCGGTTAAAGGGTTAAACGTTTTACTCAGGCTGGTGATTAGTCGACTAGCCATCTTGACCAATCACACCCCTAAGATCTGGGTCAGTCACTGTGCGGATTCCAGTCGAGTGCTGACCCAGCAAACAAAAGACATTGACTCAATGTTGTATCAATGTTGGGCCAGCGTCTAGACGGTGGCCCAACATTGATCTAAGATTCGGTCAATTTATTTTGTTTGCCAAACATAACATGTTTAATATTATAACAGACGTTCCAAATGTCACCCAGTTAAACACATAGAAATAATTTCTTTAAAGTTGGCACAACGTCCGCGACGCTGGCCCAGTGTCAAGTCAATATGCAATGTATCCTGTTCAATACGTCCTTTTCAATAACAACACGTCACACAGTGACCAATGCTGAACTGTTTAGTTCAGACTAATGTGCTCGTGCAAAGAGTACTTGGTATTCCATCAAGGACAGCACCAATTTATTAACATATACCTACCACTCAAGACATATGTCATAGCCGTGTCAGAACATCATAAAACCAAAACAACATGACTGTGAGGGATGCGCTTGGGCTTTACAATACCACTGTACTTCAAAGTTCATGTGAGTTTTTAAATGGCAAGTCGTTCTTTTCTATATATTTCAGTGTATACGACTATGTCCTATACATGCCATTTATTTTCCAACAAAAACGAAAAAAAACGCTGTTAATGGCGTCATTTAAAGGGACTGGCCCAGGCTAAAATCATCGAAAAATCGGTGATTTTATTTTGGTTTCATAATATGATGTAAACATGTCCATAGACTAGAACTGCAAAAATGTTTTAATTTTTCTGCTGCGCATTCACCAGTTAGGCTAGATATAGAGACGAAATTCCTGATTTCTAATTATGGACGACCATGTCAAAAATAAGAAATACGGGAATTTCGTCTCTATATCTAGCCTAACTGGTGAATGCGCAGCAGAAAAATCAAAAAACTTTTGCAGCCAAAATAAAATCACCGATTTTTTTATGATTTCAGCCTGGGCCAGTCCCTTTAATCAACTGCAAGCGGCGATCGTTGGCCAACCTTGAAGTATTTGTGTTAGCGTCTGTGACGTTGTCCCATCATGATTGTTTCTAGTCTGTCTGGCCCAATATTTTATATTCACAGATGCAATCTAGTCCTGGCAGCCCCGGAGAATGACAATTATTCATGGGTTGCGTGTTAGCTAGTGGTAAAATGCTTATTAGCGTCGAGCGTCTAAAATGAACCAGCTGATCAGAAATTAGATGGTGTAATTAGCAGGATGTGTGCGTTTCTAGAGAACCATGTGCGTGCTGTCTGTCGTCCTAATGTAGATTTATTCTGCGATTATTCGTATTATTTGTCATTGTTACATATAGGCTACTTTGTACTAGCTGTCGCAATTTGTAAGTGTTATTCGACCCTTAGGCATTTTATTTTTGGCTGCATGCTATGATGCAATGAGTAAGTCGTCTAGAGCATAAGGTATTGTGAGAGAGTAATATAGACTCTATAGGGGTATATGTGGATAAAAAATCCTAGAACACCACGCCAACAGATATGAGCCTTTACGTGATTAATTGAATAGTTTAACAACAAGATATGGGCATTTGAGGTATATAATAAACCTACATATAGTAATAATTATGTGAAAATAGGTTCGTTTACGGTTCATAATTTATGAGACGATACCCAGCAAATGGAATAAACGAATAATCTTTAAATTGTTTTTATTACATGCATTCGTCCCTACGTTTTTTATAGAAATGCGCCACTCACTCACTCACTCACTCACTCACTCACTCACTCACTCACTCACTCACTCACTCACTCACTCACTCACTCACTCACTCACTCACTCACTCACTCACTCACTCACTCACTCACTCACTCACTCACTCACTCACTCACTCACTCACTCACTCACTCACTCACTCACTCACTCACTCACTCACTCACTCACTCACTCACTCACTCACTCACTCACTCACTCACTCACTCACTCACTCACTCACTCACTCACTCACTCACTCACTCACTCACTCACTCACTCACTCACTCACTCACTCACTCACTCACTCACTCACTCACTCACTCACTCACTCACTCACTCACTCACTCACTCACTCACTCACTCACTCACTCACTCACTCACTCACTCACTCGCTCGCTCGCTGAAAAAAAAGTCAATTTGTTTCATATCAACCACCGAAAACCTGGTAGAATTCTTGAGACAGAGATAGGGAGACACCTGGTGAATGGCTTAGTGATTTTATCAGTAAGCTTATCTGGTTATTCTCAAAGTGGGCCCGCTATTCATTTTAAGTAATCAACCGTTGGAAACTATTAAACATACCGTTAAACAGAACAGTACGTTACAGTCCTGAGCAGCTCTCAGTTTAGCCTATGATAATAGAACCAACTTAATCAGGGCAAGGCGGTTGCACACACTTCCTATCCACTGCTGCCGACATATGCTTTCTTATCAATAGTATCTGAAGCTGTTATAATATTGACCAGGGTTGTACTATTTTTACCGGGCGTCTTTTATGACACCATACGGGAAGAGAACATTCTTTCATTAACCCTTTAACCGCCGGTGTCGCATATATTCGGGTTTTCATTTTTTATTAGCACATCAAATACCACCCTTTAAGCATGTTAAAGATAGAATATGACATCAATCAGCAATATTTGAAAACAGTTGACCTCCATTTTTGTCAAATCGGAATAATTTTCACTCACTTGAAGTTGTGGATCGCGTCAGCGAGACGCAATTTCAAGTGGGTGAAAATTCAGATTGAATAATTTGGCGGTTAAAGGGTTACTATTTGATAGATCTCGAGCATGTGGCGATGCAGACTTGGGTTACAATCCGGGCTATATTCATGATATTTGCTGCTGAAAGCGACATTTGTAGCAATATGACATTTTCTAAAGGAACGATTTGACTCTAAAATTGATTTAGGTATTTGACTATTAAGCTAGTCTATCTAGCTGTAAAATATTGATCTCCTGAATAAATTGTCATCTTCTCCAACCGTTCGAGTTTATGTTCCTCAATACCTCTAGTATCACAGAAAAAATGTCCCGCGAGATATACCCTGGGTACTTTGACAATAGTTTTAAAATTTGACCAAATCATACGAATTATGTTCATTTCTTGTATTCCATAGAATATTTGTGGAGGTTCACTGAATACATCTCTGCACAATTATATCGCAAAGCAAGATTTGATAATTGTTTATACCCAGCAAACACGAGGCGTTGGCCCAATGCTGGGCTGATGATGGGCCACCGTCGTTAACGATGGCCCAACGTCAGCCCAACATTGGGCCAGCGCCTCGTGTTTGCTGGGTTGGCGAAAAAAGGTCTCTGAACAAGTTAAGCCAGGGTATACCCTGCAGAAATAGCCAGAACATCAAATCAAAGATGATCTCAATTTCAACTAAAATGACATAGGTCTATAATTATTCTCTACATAGCTTACGTTTTTTTTGTCAGGATGTTTTCGTGGATCACAATATTCTCAAATATGGATAATGTTAGTCAAAAGCTGAATTCAAGATGGTCACCATAACTGATAAATGAAATATATGGTCGGCTATAAGATACACATCCTCTGTCTTTAAACATTTGTTGGTCACACAAGTTCAATTCAATATGAAATTGTCAAACTTTTTGAGAAAATTGATCAGTTAGAATGACAAACATAGCGATATTATTACTTGGTGTATCTACATGTAGGGGTGTAAAGCATTGTTTTGTAGGACAAAAAAAACATCTTATATATTTTTTTCCTGAATACTATATTATCAGTATCACCGAAAACATGAGAATGACATCCACCCTGACCTTGAAGAGTATAATTGTAACATGAAATATCATCCATATAAATATGTGGTTTAGCGATGTAAATTATTGAAAGAATATATTTTGCACGTAACATTGTTGCAGTAATTGCTGTTCTGGCTTTTTACAACGTTTTTACACCGTTTAAATGTTTTTTGTTCTTGTTGCGGGGCTATGAGGGTGGGCTAGGGTGAATTATTCTACGAGTTAAACGTACGAAGGGTTCAAATACTTTTTTTATGTGGTTCAAAGTTAATAAGCATTACATGAGTTATCACAGGCTTTGATGATTTGCTACGTATGTGCGTGAGTGCGTGAGTGAGTGAGTGAAACATGCTTTTTGTCGCTTTCATCACATCATGACAATATAGCGACAGATGGAATCCCCCCCCCCTCTATGCCCTTCTCTAAGGGTTCTTTATAGTACACAGTACCATAAACAGTACTGCACACCCTAGGCCTTTGCTACGTTTGGTGCACTGTATTAGCGCAATCGCTATAAATTGAGTATACAAAACTTTAGATCCGAGATAATTATTTGATCACGTGATATAACTTACAGTATTGCCTCTTATTATTATTATTATTATTATTAGTATTGCCTCAGACCGCCAGGGCTCGAATTTCGAATCCTGTGTCTGGAGGACAGTGTCAT
>OZ024905.1:45162538-45202538 GCA_964017125.1 Flabesymbios commensalis
ACCATGGTAACGCTCAAAAACATAATTTATATAGATAGATGGATAGATGCAGACAACTTACATTTACATTACATGTTATCTTATCTAAGTTTAGAGTGTGAGAGAAGGAGCGCGCAGTGCGTGGCCCTGCCAGTAAACACAAAACATTTGTATAGCATTTGTACCATGTTGGCCCAACGTCGAAGACATTGGGACGACGTTGTACAAATGTTATACAAATGTTTTGTGTTTGCTGCGGTCCTCGATTGCCAGTTGGTGAAATATGACACATAATGAAAATATTCAATTTTCACAAACGTGTAAATACATTTTTGTTTTGATACTTTTTTAACCTTATCATATTAATGATATGCACACAAGTAAAATGCATTTACACATTTTTGTCCTTTCAAAATTTATATTATATTGCATTTATCCCCAACTGATTATCGCTCCCATAGTCCCATTTATCACATTTCTGATCGTTTATAGAGTCCAGTAAAAGAAAATAGGCTTGGCAGTAAGTTGATTTTTATGCCTGTCATCTGGCTGTATCAACTGTACAGTTCATGTGTGTCTCATTTGTCATTACTGAACAGTATACATGTGTAATATGGCGAGGTTAGACCTGGCTACAAGGTGCAGCCATAGAAAATCCGAATTGTTCATTCATCATTCATTCATTCATTCATTCATTCATTCATTCATTCATTCATTCATTCATTCATTCATTCATTCATTCATTCATTCATTCATTCATTCATTCATTCATTTATTCATTCATTCATTCATTCATTCATTCCCTTAGGTTTCATATCACCAGCTGCTTCGAGCATTCACAAAACACTACGAGCACGTACCCTAGGCCCGCAGCTTCCTGAACGATACAGACGTGCGTGATTTCGTGAACATGGTAGAAGAATAGCAAGCCTAGTAGGCGTATTTAGTTGAACGTAATGACATTTATTCATCTGGTAAAAACAGCTCGGCGTGAGTGCCTGTACTGTTATATTTGCATTCTGATGTATGCAGCTTTATTGCGCGCAGCGCGAATCTGCATAATTCTTTTATATCTGGCTAGCGCATTGATGAATCCTCGGGAACCCGGTGCGATTTGTCTGTTTGCACTCATCTCTCTCTTTCTTCAAAATCCCTTCCCCACATTTTCCCTTTGCAAGGGCATCACAGACCGAGCGCTTGGTCTGTGATGCACTTGCCAAGAGGATTTTTTTTTCATTGTTATATACCAGTTTTTATTGTATTACCAGCACGAGTAGCCTACAGTACATCATGCACTGGTAGCGATGGTACTGGTACCTGTGTAGTTTACAAAGCAACAAATTTAGCTCTCTTTACAATATTATTACTGGTACCAGTGGTACTCCACATAACAGCATCACCAGCACGGGTACCAATATTATTCATAAAAGCATGAGAAAACATTACCGGTAATGTTGTTTAAATAAGCATTTCACATTGATTGATTCGGTGTTGTAAAAACGAGTATTGTTTTCACGCTCATCCCAGCAAACACAAAACATCTGTACAGCCTTTATACAATGTCAGCCCAACGTCTTCGACGTTGGGCTGGCATTGTATAAATGTTATACAAATGTATCGTGTTTGGGATGTTGGGATGCACCTTGGAATATGTCACACCTGCCGTAATGTTGATCCATATATTGCAAACTCAAAGTGTTGTTTTATTCTGGGGTGTATGTACACGCGTGATCTGTGTGGTGAAGTGTACATAGTATAGGCCTGATCTATACCTCCACTAAATGTGTAGGCATAACAGAGCTGCAGCATAATGTAAATAGTACCTGCTAGACACACAAGGTTGTTGTGACGTTGAATCAACGTCAATGACGTTGATTCAACGTCGCAGCTATACGTCGTGTTCCCGGTGGTTAATGACTAATGGCGTCACGCTGATGATAGCGAGAGAGCACTATTCCACGACAATGTCGACCAGCAATGGCGAGCAGCTAATCTTTATATTCATAAAATCCGGGAAATCCATAAGAACAATACCAGTTATCATCTGTCCACCCAAAGGGAGAAGACAAGTGTACAAAGACGCATTCGATGGCAATAAAAATGTCATTAGGGTGGAAGGAAGCAAAAATATGCGTGAAAATCCCGCTAAAATAGAAGCGAGAATAATTATTAATGTAAAATACATTATTGAAAAAATACATTGAGTGGCATCGTATGACTGGAAACTGAATATAGTTTGGTCTTGATACGCTAATTGTTTCGTTGTAGGCCTGCTATAGCGCAAATGGGTAATTCCAGACTAGGCATATGACATTATGATCCGCTTAAGATGCTAAGGCCACATTTTAATCCTCTTGCTTGTTGTGAATTTGACATGACATGGTACCTTATCGCAGAAATACTGTTACAGTGGCTTTCGCATGGCAGAGCATTTATCCCTGTCATGTTGAAGTGGCATTCACATGACAAAGTATTTCTATCCCCCTATGATGTTGTTGTGAATTTCACATGACAGGGTATCTCACCGTTGTGATGTTGTTGTGGGTTGGACGTGACAGGGTATCTCACCGTTGTCATGTTGTTGCGGGTTTGATATGACAGGGTATCTCACCGTCGTTATGTTGTTGCGGGTTTGATATGACAGGGTATCTCACCGTTGTTATGTTGTTGTGGGTTTGACGTGACAGGGTATCTCACCGTTATCATGTGGTTGCGGGTTTGATGTGACAGGGTATCTCACCGCTGTGCTGTTGTTGTGGGTTTGATGTGACAGGGTATCTCACCGTTGTCATGTTGTTGCGGGTTTGATATGACAGGGTATCTCACCGTTGTTATGTTGTTGTGGGTTTGACGTGACAGGGTATCTCACCGTTATCATGTGGTTGCGGGTTTGATGTGACAGGGTATCTCACCGCTGTGCTGTTGTTGTGGGTTTGATGTGACAGGGTACCTCACCGTTGTTATGTTGTTGTGGGTTTGACGTGACAGGGTATCTCACCGTTGTGATGTTGTTGAGGGTTTGACGTGACAGGGTATCTCACCGTTATCATGCTGTTGCGGGTTTGATGTGACAGGGTATCTCACCGTTGTGATGTTGTTGCGAGTTTGATATGACAGGGTATCTCACCGTTGTGATGTTGTTGTGAGTTTGACATGACAGGGTATCTTATCGTTGTCATGTCGTTGCGTGTTTGATATGACAGGGTATCTCTCCGTTGTGATGTTGTTGCGAGTTTGACATGACGTGGTATCTCTCCGCTGTGATGTTGTTGCGAGATTGACATGACAGGGTATCTCTCCGTTGTGATGTTGTTGCGAGTTTGACATGACGTGGTATCTCTCCGCGGTGATGTTGTTGCGAGTTTGACATGACAGGGTATCTCTCCGCTGTGATGTTGTTGTGGGTTTGATGTGCCAGGGTATCTCTCCGTTGTGATGTTGTTGCGAGTTTGACATGACAGGGTATCTCTCCGTTGTGATGTTGTTGCGAGTTTGACATGACAGGGTATCTCTCCGTTGTGATGTTGTTGCGAGTTTAACATGACAGGGTATCTCTCCGTTGTGATGTTGTTGCGAGTTTTATATGACAGGGTATCTTATCGTTGTGATGTTGTTGCGGGTTTGATGTGATAGGGTATCTCTCCGTTGTGATGTTGTTGCGAGATTGACATGACAGGGTATCTCTCCGCTGTGATGTTGTTGCGAGTTTGACATAACAGGGTATCTCTCCGTTGTGATGTATTGCGAGTTTGACATGACAGGGTATCTCTCCGCTGTGATGTTGTTGCGAGTTTGACATGACAGGGTATCTCTCCGTTGTGATGTTGTTGCGAGTTTGACATGACAGGGTATCTCTCCGCTGTGATGTTGTTGGGGGTTTGATGTGACAGGGTATCTCTCCGTTGTGATGTTGTTGCGAGTTTGACATGACAGGGTATTTCTCCGCTGTGATGTTGTTGTGGGTTTGATGTGACAGGATATCTCTCCGCTGTGATGTTGTTGCGAGTTTGACATGACAGGGTATCTCTCCGTTGTGATGTTGTTGCGAGTTTGCCATGACAGGGTATCTCTCCGTTGTGATGTTGCTGTGAGATTGACATGACAGGGTATCTCTTCGTTGTGATGTTGTTGCGAGTTTGACATGACAGGGTATATCTCCGTTGTGATGTTGTTGCGAGTTTGACATGACAGGGTATCTTATCGTTGTGATGTTGTTGTGGGTTTGATGTGACAGGGTATTTCACCGTTGTGATGCTGTTGTGGGTTTGCATGCGAAGCGTGGATAAGTATAAAAATCGCATCACCATTATTCTATTGCATAATGTAAAACCGTGTGGTCTGATTAATGCAGACCTGTCAACGCCAGCTTCTATGGAATCAGTCTTGTCACGAAGGCGGAAAATTAACTCTAAATAGTTTGCAAATGTGCCTGCACAGAGACTTGATTCTGCAAAAAAGCATTAAGCTGTATGCTAAAGAGGAACACTTTTCAAGGCTTCCCACGCGGTGGTCAACAAATCAGCCTTAATTAGTGATGGAATGAGGGACAATTAGACAATTTGGAAGCACTCATGTGGTGTCTGTTTTCCGGTGCGTTTTCTTACTAATAAACCTGTCGTGCGTTCCCATGGGCGCAGCATGCTAACAAACAGATATTCCTTTTGTTTTGCTCATATATTCCGCAAAAAACATAAGCTATACATAAACAATAATGTTATCCATTGGTCACTATTCTCGTCTAATTGCATGTGCTAGAAAAAAAATATCACTGTCAATTGAATAACAACACATGTTTTTACACTCGTACATAAATTATGTGAAATTGTTTTCAGACTCATTATACATAAATGATGAAATGAAAATCACCCTGTATATGTCTGTATTGAAAATGCACTGTTAACATAGCAAAGAATATAGACACTTCACTTTAATACGCTAGTCATACGCAGGTTACGTTGGTCATGTACTTGCCATATGCTGGCCATACGCTATTATAATTATTCTAACATTGGTAGTTTAAAAGCAGGTCATACGCTGGCAATAAGCTAGTTGTAATTTTATTAAGTTCAGTACACACGCGATCTTGTATTTTCAAGGTTTTTTTGTACGTATGATATACATTTTATTAATTGTCAAACGGAACTCATACGTTTATCGGTCCAAGTCTACCCCCGACCAATCGAAAAGTGGTTCAGCCTTTCACATGACGAGATCGACCAATCACCGCCGTCATTCAGTTGTTATTTAAATTAGGGGATAGAATACGAGACTTGGGCCCGTTTACCTCATAGTTTGACTCCACCTTATGGACGTATAAGGAGCCAGCAGCACAAGCCTTGTAGCTTGTAGTTTATGTAGTACTTATCATAATTACAAATTGGAATGACCTCATTCCATATACTGTACCGTGCTTTACAATGTCAGTTAACACAAGTGAATCAATCTCATAAACAGATAAACAGATAGCTTTCAGATGCTTTATAATCATGATAATTCGCCTCTGTGATATAATATAGGGCGTCTAACGATCATTGTACTTCACATAGACAAAATATACTTTCCCCTACAAGCTATCATTATGGTGAGTGGACTTGCAGCTGACGCCAATGTAACCATCCCCCTCCCAGCAGACACGAGACGTTGAATCAATGTTGGTTTAACGTTGGTCCAACGTCGTGGACGGTGGACCAACGTTAAACCAACATTGATTCAACGTATTGTGTCTGCTGGGCCAGCAGGCAGGCACACACTATCCCCAAATATCGATACTCAGGACTTAGGTTGATAAAATCCTGATTTATCTGGATTGTGTTTGCACCTCGGGGCCAGCTAAGAATCTACGTAGCATTCCACATCTGACCAATGCTGGCTCGATGCCGGTTCAGCATCTCAAATATCTGCCAATTATAGAGTCGACACAAGGTCTCACCACCCCATGCCGCTCCCATTGAAATACATGTAAACTGCCTCAATTCCATGGGCCGATTTCACCCCTTTTCGACACTATCCACATAAAGTGTCGCATATCATGACAAAACCTGATCTGTCCTTTTTCAAAAACATCAGATATATGTTTGGTAACCATACAGATTTTGAGCTACAGTTCATGACGTGTATAAACGTCAGAACATTTCAAAATTAGCTCTAATTCTTACCCTCTGTTACAGACCAGACACACATCCTTTTAACCCGCGGTACCCCTGTGAGATTATCAGGAAACAGTTATATCTGATATCCTGTATGACGGAAACAACGTGTGTTTATTAAATATTCAAAAAAATTATAGCCTGTTTATATATTATTTTAATTCAACAGAGGTTAGAACAGAAGCAGTGTTATGATTCCTTTCTTAGTAGACACCTGGCCGGATTTCGCCTTATTTAAGGAGGTGAGACCACAAGTACAGCTTAACATATAGAATTACTGAGACATGTGTGACGCTTGATATCATCAAAACAAAAAAAAACAGTCATAAAATGATGACAATGAATTGATATGTATTATACATCATACCCCCTTGTACAATTGAAATGTAAACAAACTGACCATGCCACACCGTTTCCGCCACTGAATATGAGAAAATAACCCGTGAATTCAGAGTCAGCTCTCACTCGACCATCCACTCATGGTACTCCTACTCCACGGGATCCTGATTCTGAAAAGCGCCATCCGATTCCCTCTGTTGTCCTGACATAGGTGTTTGGGTTAATTATAAAATACAGAGAGACCATGAAAGGCAACAATATTGCTATTATGTTAAATCGTGTTCAAATGAGGCAATATATACTGCATTTATTTTGTATAATAATCTAATTATTTTGAGTCACTGCCGTTCACAGTGTTTTTTCTCCAGGGTATACGTGACTTTATTATCAATGTCTCTATTAGAACCCCATACGGCATCGTTTCAACAGGGATAACCAAAATGACAGTCACCCAACACAAGCATGTTACGAAAACATATTCAAATTGTTTTAAGTATTAGTTTAATGTCTGAATTGCTTTATAACAGAATATCGTCACATGAGCGGGATTTCTCTGCAACAATAGGCCATGTACAGAAAACGTCCTTCCAGAAATCAGAGAGAATTACGTTTAGGTTGGGTAGGGTGAGATCGATAATGCCGTGCAAAGCCAAAAGGCAGTATCTGCTTACTTTTCAAGTAAGCAGATACTGCCTTTTGGCTTTGCACGGCAAGATAATGAGGGAAGTGATTTGTATCGGGTTACCACGAACACTCGCCCATATTGTCCCCTGACCTGGTTTTAAAGTGCCCGCGATAAACAATACTCGTCGCCCCGGGAAAGTGTCGCGCGTGCAGCTGTGACCCCCCTATGGAGGTGTAGATGCCCGCGGTGGCAACGGTTATTAAGATATCGTGAAGTGGCAGATGCACCCTTTCATAGCCAAGGGTGACGATTTATTGTCGGTGTCCCTTTGATAGAGGAACAGCCCGTATCATAACAGTTTTATAGTCCCCAGGGCCCGTATTCTCGTACAAGTTACGATATATCGTAGGCTTCTGATTGGTCGAGTGGGCCATCAGAAGCCTACGATATAGATATGCAGGTTGGTTTTTTTTTAGGGTTCGGAAAGTTATTGCGCCTTTTTTTTAATGAATGCGAAAGGTGACAGGAAGCCAATGTAATCGTTTAGAATTGGAACAGAACGGCTAAATCGTGGGGCCTTGATAACCACTCTCGCAAGGCAGTTTTGAACGCGTTGTAATCTAGCAATATCCTTCTCTGGCATATATTAAACCTATTCCTTACCATTGTCGAGCTAAAATGGATTTAAACATTTACTGACGAGTGCCACTGTTTTTATATTTCACTTCAAATTAAAATTGATGTACCTGTTGAGATATCACACGGTGCAATTGTGCTGACCGCACAGGTTCTGCTCTGCAAAGTCAAAAGGCAGTAGCTGATTACGTGTGAAGTAAGCAGTTACTGTCTTTTTGTTCGTAGACGGGTTGACGTATGACATATATCCCAGTACACGAGGTGTTCAACCAATGCTGTTTTAACTTATTTTTTAACTTGACAAAACGTCCAAAAAATTATTATAAACTACTTGAAACTGCATGCACGGTAAGCGTGGTTCACTCGTGTCACCAGTGTCTCTCTCTCTCTACTTTAGGTGACTGTGACACTCACTGATAACTCAGTGAATGAGCGTGGTTGGTAGTTGATCTTTTCGTTTCCATTGCAATTTGAACACGGGATATGCCACAGAAATAAAGGATGCATTTTAACAAATCAGCTAAAAGTTCTATACTGTATATTACATATATGATGTGCTTACCTCTCTAACTGCGAGGAAAAATAATAGGTAATTTGTCTGTATTAATAGCATTCACTCGTTTTTTTAAAGTAGTTATAACGTTTGTTTATACGACTGAATATTTCATACAAATTGTTACGGTTATACACTTGAAAAGCAAGTCACATAAGCAGTTCAAATGAAATTCAAATGTAACCTAATCATAAACATGTGTGGCTACCGAAATTTCATTCAGATGCATAAGCTATGGTAATTCCAATACATCACTGCTAACATAGATTTCAAAATAATTATTGCAAAGTGATCTGACTGTAATATCTGTGTGATGTTGTTGCGAAATTGACATGACAGGGTATCTCCCCGTTGTGATGTTGTTGCGAGTTTGACATGACAGGGTATCTCCCCGTTGTGATGTTGTTGCGAGTTTGACATGACAGGGTATCCCCGTTGTGATGTTGTTGCGAGTTTGACATGACAGGGTATCTCTCCGTTGTGATGTTGTTGCGAGTTTGACATGACAGGGTATCTCTCCGTTGTGATGTTGTTGCGAGATTGACATGACAGGGTATCTCTCCGTTGTGATGTTGTTGTGGGTTTGATGTGACAGGGTGTCTTATCGTTGTGATGTTGTTGCGAGTTTGACATGACAGGGTATCTCTCCGTTGTGATGTTGTTGCAAGTCTGACATGACAGGGTATCTCTCCGCTGTGATGTTGTTGCGAGTTTGACACGACAGGGTATATCTCCGTTGTGATGTTGTTGCGAGTTTGACATGACAGGGTATCTCTCCGTTGTGATGTTGTTGCAAGTCTGACATGACAGGGTATCTCTCCGTTGTGATGTTGTTGCTAGTTTGACATGACAGGGTATCTCTCCGGTGTGATGTTGTTGCGAGTTTGACATGACAGGGTATCTCTCCGTTGTGATGTTGTTGCGAGTATGACATGACAGGGTATCTCTCAGTTGTGATGTTGTTGCGAGTTTGACATGACAGGGTATCTCTCCGTTATGATGTTGTTGCGAGTTTGACATGACAGGGTATCTCTCCGTTGTGATGTTGTTGCGAGTTTGACATGACAGGGTATCTCTCCGTTGTGATGTTGTTGCGAGTTTGACATGACAGGGTATCTCTCCGTTGTGATGTTGTTGCGAGTTTGACATGACAGGGTATCTCTCCGTTGTGATGTTGTTGCGAGTTTTACATGACAGGGTATCTTATCGTTGTGATGTTGTTGTGGGTTTGATGTGACAGTGTATTCCACCGTAGTGATGCTGTTGTGGGTTTGCATGCGAAGCGTGGATAAGTATAAAAATCGCATCACCATTATTCTATTGCATAATGTAAAACCGTGTGGTCTGATTAATGCAGACCTGTCAACGCCAGCTTCTATGGAATCAGTCTTGTCACGAAGGCGGAAAATTAACTCTAAATAGTTTGCAAATGTGCCTGCACAGAGACTTGATTCTGCAAAAAAGCATTAAGCTGTATGCTAAAGAGGAACACTTTTCAAGGCTTCCCACGCTGTGGTCAACAAATCAGCCTTAATTAGTGATGAAATGAGGGACAATTAGACAATTTAGAAGCACTCATTCGGTGTCTGTTTTCCGGTGCGTTTTCTTACTAATAAACCTGTCGTGCGTTCCCATGGGCGCAGCATGCTAACAAACATATATTCCTTTTGTTTTGCTCATATATTCCGCAAAAAACATAAGCTATACATAAACAATAATGTTATCCATTGGTCACTATTATCGTCTAATTGCATGTGCTAGAAAAAAAAAATATCACTGTCAATTGAATAAAAAGACATGTTTTTACACTCGTACATAAATTATGTGAAATTGTTTTCAGACTCATTATACATAAATGATGAAATGAAAATATACCTGTATATGTCTGTATTGAAAATGCACTGTTAACATAGCAAAGAATATAGGCACTTCACTTTAATACGCTAGTCATACGCAGGTTACGTTGGTCATGTACTTGCCATATGCTGGCCATACGCGATTATAATTATTCTAACATTGGTAGTTCATAAGCAGGTCATACTCTGGCAAAAAGCTAGTTGTAATTTTATTAAGTTCAGTACACACGCGATCTTGTATTTTGAAGGTTTTTTTGTACGTATGATATACATTTTATTAATTGTCAAACGGAACTCATACGTTTATCGGTCCAAGTCTACCCCCGACCAATCGAAAAGTGGTTCAGCCTTTCACATGACGAGATCGACCAATCACCGCGTCATTCAGTTGTTATTTAAATTAGGGGATAGAATACGAGACTTGGGCCCGTTTATCTCATAGTTTGACTCCACCTTCTGGACGTATAAGGAGCCAGCAACACAAGCCTTGTAGCTTGTAGTTTATGTAGTACTTATCATAATTACAAATTAGAATGACCTCATTCCATATACTGTACCGTGCTTTACAATGTCAGTTAATACAAGTGAATCAATCTCATAAACAGATAAACAGATAGCTTTCAGATGCCTTATAATCATGATAATTCGCCTCTGTGATATAATATAGGGCGTCTCACGATCATTGTACTTCACATAGACAAAATATACTTTCCCCTACAAGCTATCATTATGGTGAGTGGACTTGCAGCTGACGCCAATGTAACCCTCCCCCCCCCCCCGAGCAGACACGAGACGTTGAATCAATGTTGGTTTAACGTTGGTCCAATGTCGTAGACGGTGGACCAACGTCAAACCAACATTGTTTCAACGTATTGCAGGCAGGCACACACTATCCCCAAATATCGATACTCAGGACTTAGGTTGATAAAATCCTGATTTATCTGGATTGTTTTTGCACCTCGGGGCCAGCTAAGAATCTATGTAGCATTCCACATCTGGCCAATGTTGGCCCGATGCCGGTTCAGCAACTTAAAAATCTATAGAATCGACACAAGTACAGCTTAACATCTGGAATTACTGAGACATGTATGGCGTTTGTTATCATCAAAACAAAAGAAAACATGAAATCATGAAAATGAATTGATTATGTATTATGCATCATACTCCCTGTACAAATTTAAATGTACAGATACTGGCAATATTATACCTTTCCTGCCATTGAATATGAGATAACCCATGAATTCAGAGTCAACTCTCGCTCGACCATGCACTCCTGATCCGGCTCCCTCTCTTGTCCTGACATAGGTGTTTGGTTCAATTAAATAATACAGAGAGACCATCAAAGGGGCAACAATATTAATATTATATTAACATGATTAAACCGTGTTCAAATGAGGCTATAGATACTCCTTTTATTTTGTAAAAAATAATAATTTATTTTTTTAGTCACTGCCGTTCACGATGCTTTTGTCCAAGGTAACCTCATGACTTTGTCATTAATGTCTCTATTAGAACCACATGTAGCATCTTTCACAAGGGATAACCAAAATGAGAGTCACCCAACACAAGCATGTTACAAAACCATATTCAAATGTTTTAAGTATGTGTGACCGCTTGGGCCGACCGGTCGTCCTGCCTGCCAGCCTCTCGATCGCCCCCAGCCGCCTGGCCCATTCATGATTTTTTATTCTATATTGTTCTATAACAGAATTTCGTCACATTAGCGAAATTTCTCTGCAACAATAGGCCATGTACAGAAAACGTCCTTCCAGAAATCAGAGAGAATTACGTTTAGGCTGGGTAGGGTGAGATCGATAATGCCGTGCAAAGCCAAAAGGCAATATCTGCTTACTTTTCAAGTGAGCAGATACTGCCTTTTGGCTTTGCACGGCAGCCAATAGGGAACGTGATTTGTATTGGGTTTCCACGAACACTCACCCATATTGTCCCCTGACCTGGTTTTAAAGTGCCCGCGATAAACAATACTCGTCGCCCCGGGAAAGTGTCGCGCGTGCAGCTGTGACCCCCCTATGGAGGTGTAGATGCCCGCGGTGGCAACGGTTATTAAGATATCGTGAAGTGGCAGATGCACCCTTTCATAGCCAATAGCATGTCATACATAATAGCTATTTTATTTCTGGTTTTGGTGCGGGAAACAAAATGATAGACCCTATGTTACCCTGGCAATGCCTTTCAATTTTATTTTAAGTATATACCCAGTGTTTCTTATGGCAATGCCAGTTAACATGATTTTAGCTATGTATGTCATACTATGTATATTGTCATATGATTTTAACAAATTAACAATGTTGTATATACATGTACATATCTCTCTCTTATTTCTATGACAAATAAGTCTGGATTGACTTTCTTTCTGTCAATAAAATATCTGTCTGTCTGTCTGTCTGTCTGGTGACGATTTATTGTCGGTGTCCCTTTGATAGAGGAACAGCCCCGTATCAGAACAGTTTTATAGTCCTGACCATTTACATTTACACAATTATGATTATACTTATTATTATTTCTCTTACTCTCAATATATACTGTACCTGTAATTATTTCAGACTGTATGGTCAGTATATTAATGTTTTAATATATCTAAGTGTATTGTCAATGTCAATCAGTCAATCAATAGATACAACTTCTATTGCACCTATATTCTCAGCGGGCCGAGCTCAGAAGCGCACAAATCCTTAGCGTGATCATGTGTCATAATCGAGGCCAAAGCAGGTTCGTCAACAGGGAGCCAGGCTGCTGAGGGACTAGGGTGGGAAAGCCAGGTCAAATAGGTGAGATTTGAGTAATTTCCAGAATGTTTTGGCATTATGTATTGGCACAGGCAGGGCGTTCCATAAGGCTGGACCAGATATAGAGAAAGCTCTTGACCCAATCTTAGTCTTTATACGAGGAACAACAAATCCATTCGAATTAGTGGAGCGTAGATATTTTGAGCATTTCAGCCAAACAAGTAAATCAGCCAGATATGCAGGTTGGTTTTCTTTTAGGCTTCGGAAAGTTATCGCGCATATTTTAAAATGAATGCGAAACTTGACAGGAAGCCAATGTAATCGTTTTAGAATTGGTACGGAACGACTAAATCGTGGGGCCTTGGTTACCACTCTTGCAAGGCAGTTTTGAACACGTTGTAATCTAGCGATATCCTTTTCTGGCATATATTAAACCTATTCTTTAACATTGTCGAGCTAAAATGAATTCAAGATTTAAACATTTACTGACGAGTGCGACTGTGTTGAACGTATGCTGCTTGTTTACAAGCGCTCACTAATGCGTCAATTTTATTAAAATGATTGATTAAAAAATAAACAATGAAACGGTTAATTGGAATCTAAACAATACAACAGATTGTATTTTTTTTATATTTCACTTCAAGTTAAAATTGATGTACGTGTTGAGATATCACACGGTGCAATTGTGCTTACCGCGCTGATTCTGCTCTGCTAAGTCAAAAGGCAGTAACTGAATACGTGTGAAGTAAGCAGCTACTGTCTTTTTGTTTGTAGACGGGTTGACATATGACATATATCCCAGTACACGAGGTGTTCAACCAATGTTGTTTTAATGTTGACCCGCCGTCTTCGACGTCGGCCCAACATTAAAACAACATTGGCTGAACACCTCGTGTTTGCCGCATTGATCTGTGAGACCTTTATCGGCTGGTTGGCACTGTCTGGGTTTGGGATTAGGAGACCAGCAGCACCAGGTCCTGGTAAAAACATGCCTGAAGCCTGCCACTTATTGCATTACCTGAATGTTGTAATCCCATTGATGCGTCCAGATTCAGCTATCAGATCAGCGTAAAAAATAATGGTGACTAAAGGGTCTTGTAAAAAAAAAATCAGTGAAAAACTCGGAAGTGGGTAGGTGGGTCAATTAACCCCAACTCGGAATTCTGTTGTGTGTGTTTTTTTGTGTTTGTTGTTCTTTTTTATACTGGCCAATCCGAGTTTTTTTCCAGATTTTTGATATTTTTTAACTTGACAAGACGTCCAAAAATAATTATAAACTACTTGAAACCGCATACACGGTGAGCGTGGCTCACTCGTGTCACCAGTGTCTCTCTCTCTACTTCAGGTTGTCTGTGACACTCACTGATAACTGAATGAGCGTGGTTGGTACTTGATCTTTTCGTTTCCATTGCAATTTGAACACCGGACATGCCACATAAATATAGAATAAATTTAAACAAATCAGCTAAAAGTTCTATACTGTATATTACATATATGATGTGCTTACCTCTCCAACTGCGAGGAAAAATAATAAGTTATTTGTCTGTATTAATAGCATTCGCTCGTTTTTAAGGTAGTTATAACGTTTTGTTGTTTATACGACTGAATATTTCATACAAATTATTACGGTTATACACTAGAAAAGTAAGTCACATAAGCAGTTCAAATGAAATTCAAATGTAACCTAATCATAAACATGTGTGGCCACCGAAATTTCATTCAGCTACATAAGCCATGTTAATTCCAATACATCACTGCTAACATAGATTTCATAATAATTGTTGCAAAGTGATCTGACTGTAATATCATACTTGATAAATCCGATAAATGCGATCTAGATTGTCTGAGTGGTGTGACCAAAATGTGTCAATGTATCACGTAAACAGCCGGTTTTTCAGCCTGACCTTCAACAGCAAACTGGACATGATCTCTGATCAAGAGTAATGCTGCAAAAACGTGGACAAAATATAAACATCCCATAACGTTTAACCCTTACAACGTTAAATATTTTTGTGTAAATCATCAGATCATGCGGGCCGAAGTGGATTTTTTTCAATTTGAAATCATCGTAAGTGTCTTAGTTAGCAGGTCTTTCCGCTTCATTTGAATACATATATGTTACGGTCTCCGGCCATTATAAATGTGTAATTCTTTCAGTGCGGGGACCGTCTTTAGACGTCAGAATCTGACGTCCATAGATGGTCCCGCGCTGAAAGATCCAATAATACCACACTCGCAAGTAGTACCGCACTATGGTGAGAGTACTATGGCTACAGTAGTTCAATATTATTGCTAATTCAATAGGTATGTAAAATATACTGATATAAACAGAATTCAATATACTGTTACAGTAGCTTTAGAGCTAATTTACCATGTTTACCACGATATATCAATAAACTATATTGTAGGGGGACCTACCCACACTGTTATAAAAGACGACCGCAGACATCTATATGCATATGTACCAACAGTACGTTATTGACGGAGGCCGGTACTATTAGGTTTATTTTACCTGAGTTTGTGTCCTATTTAGGGGGAAGAGCGGTGCTGTGTGTGGGAAACGGTTGACATTTCTGTACATCAGTCCTTATGAACATGTCGAATATAACGTTTCAGGTCCTTAGGTTAAGTACTTTTGTCTTTAACAAGTTTTCAGAAATAATAATATTCACGATTATATTTGTCGTTAAGAGCTTAAAGGGTTTTAGTTGGAAGATTGTTAGCCCAGCGTTGCAGACGATGGCCCAGCATTACATCAGCATTTGGCCAATGTATCGTGTTATCTGGTGTTTCTGGCGCCAGAATGTATAGGTCACCAGCATAATGCAGCAGTCAGACAATCACTCATGCTGTTTCAATGACGGGCCAGCGTGGAAGACTGTGGGTCAACATTGAAACAGCATTGGTTGAATGACACGTGTTTGCGCAAAGTATGCAACAGACCCTGTGATAGATTAGTGCTGGGTCAGCGTTGTAGACGATTGACTGGCATTGAACCAGCAATGGACTGCAATGCTGGCCCAACATTGAACCGGAACATGGTGGGTAGACCTACATCCTCTGTATCAGGTACATCGTAGGCAAGTATTGAATAAATGTTGGCCAGCACCGGCGATGGTGGTGGAAGTAATACACGTCGAAGACATTTAGGATTCGAGCCCATGAGGAAGACCAATACACTGATTTTTTGTCTATAGCACTCAATCAGACTAAAGCCGGGCCTCGGAGTTCGGGAACTCCTTTTCTAGTGTTTTATAAAATCATCTAAAAAGTTAATTGTTCACATTCAACCTAAATCCTAATGTAGACACACACAGACATAAATTATACGCTTATATCCTGTTATATAATATATTATTTTCTACCTTCACTGTTGGCTCTCTCAGTCCATTTACCCGTATTTGCATTGCGTCAGAAATCATAATAAATTAATTTGTCATTCTAAAATCCATAATTTACCCGATTATACAGAATATTGTCACCACTAATATAATTGAGAGTATAACGACCTCGATTGTCCAGCTCGGTTCTAATCTGCATTGGATTTCAAATCACAACTTTTATTGTACGGATCATAACAATCGCGCAACCGATTTCCCATTCGCGTAGAATACAAATCCTGAAAATGGACCTACAAACACACAAACACACCGATAAAAAATGAAATAAAATGAATCGGGCTTAAGGCCACCTTTGTGCACATATAGGCTAAACTCATCTTCATCTATCCAGCTGTCTGCCACCGGCAGAACCTGGATAACCCGTATCTGTGCTATGTGTTCAGAACTCCCCTCCTCCCTCCTCCTCCCTGGCCAATTCACAGTTGATTCAGG
Organism: Flabesymbios commensalis; assembly: GCA_964017125.1. Taxonomy (NCBI): domain Eukaryota; kingdom Metazoa; phylum Annelida; class Polychaeta; order Terebellida; family Flabelligeridae; genus Flabesymbios; species Flabesymbios commensalis. The sequence goes on from OZ024905.1 coordinate 45,179,253, forward strand.
CGGCCCAAACAATCTGACCTCCACGCTGCAGTCAGTAAACCGATGACGTCATAATGAATATTCATGTTGCTCGCACCCCTCATTTTCGTACCCGCTTTACACACACCTGTTGTCAAGGTCAGACTGGTAGTCTGACGGTCAGACCTGATACGGCAAGGTGGGCTAAACTGGGCCAGGAGAACCTCCTGAGGATTGTGAGATGATTAAGATGACACTGTCGGCCAGACACAGGATTCGAAATTCGAGCCCTGGCGGTCAGAGGCCGAGCACGCTACCTCTCGGTCACGGAGGTTCCCCATAATACTGACATTCACACGTGGATGGGGAAGAAACATTTTTTGTTTCTTTTAAACCGCCGAGACCGGAAACCCCGAACTCTGGCGTGAAAGACAGCGGTGCTAACCACCACCCTAGGGCCCCCGCCCCACACGCCGATAAAAGACTGCTGAGTATTATATGAGCTCCTCGTCTGATGTTATCCGAGCAAACACAAAACATTTTTTGTTTGGCCGACTTTGTACAAAATGTTATACAAATGTTTTGTGTTTGCTGCGATGTGTCAACAATGCTCGGTCAGTTAGATAAACCATTTTATTCATGTATAGGCCCTATACGTGATGGCTAAGGAAATTAGAAATCAATTTGAATAATTGTTTATTTTGAAATCAATTTGAATAATTCTTTCATTTGAAGTCAATTTGAATTGTTTCAGTAATAACACAAATAATATGTTACACACGTTATTCACACACAACAGGACAAACCATGCCTGCGACGCTGGCCCAACATTGATACGGCATTGAATCCATGTGTCGTTTCTGCTGGGACTCTTTTCTCAAAGCGTGCATTCAGTTCTGCTCGAAAGCTAGTGAAAGACCACCTCCAGCCCCGAGCCGCGGTCACAGTACCCACGGTGTGATGAGGGGTGCGTGACACAAGGTGTGAGCTATTCACGAGTATTTCCAGTTTTCTATGTTTCTTTCAGCATGCTCAGCCGGCGGTGAACATGAACTGTATGTCTAGTGCCGCAGATTATGTCTGACACACCGATGTCAAATAATGTCATACATGCGTGCTTATTTTCTGATATGTAGCGATAATTTTGCGATGCAAAATAAACCTTTTTTGTTTTGGTAGCCCCAAGAACTGTTGTATTATCCTAGAGCATTATTCAGAACATTTATCAAATCTGTAATCGCAATAAATCGAGTGAGGGGGATTTAAGACCACATAAACATTTGAAGCTACACGCCAATCCGAACTACCCGAATCTGTGCCAGATTATTATGTAAGATGTATAATAGGATAGTCATAAACTCTACACAACGACTGGTAGTAAACGCAGAATAAAAACAATTGCAATCAATTATATTTTCCAGGCACTAGCTACAATGAATCCGATTAAGCAGATACAAACTAATGCTGGCTCCTCTGATGAATATTTATTTATTGCCACATGGATCAACGAAGTGCTGTATCATGTTGCTGTCTCAATTACATACGATGCTACATCGTTCCCTTGGATATGAAAAGGTGTATCTGCCACTTTACAAAGTGGCAGATACACCTTTTCTTATCCAAGAGGGGCATAATAGCAACTATAATTCCCGTTATTTTTCATAACGTGTGCAAAAATTTGATTTACATTTTTATTAATTCTTCTAGTAAACAGTGATTTATATTAGCAAAAATTAGCTCAAGTTACAAAACATGTCGACTTGGATATGATGTATTGTGAACCTGCTAGTACATCTATGTATAAATTACATAATTATTTTAGTACATCTTATCTGCTGTAATGTGCTGCATTAGTTAATCACCACTCAGCTTACAACAATCATGTGATAAACTGAGTGAACCTATTATTGTGATTAATAATTTATATTTATATTATCACAAAATTACGCAGAGCCCGCAGTTAAACGAGGCTGGATATTGTATTGAATTTTAAATGCTTGAGATGGGGATTCGAACGCTGAGAATCAAACTTATTCTTCAGATCGTCCCCTTGGATATGAAAGGGTGTATCTGCCACTTTGGAAAGTGGCATATACACCCTTTCATATCCAAGGGGACGAGATAATGACATCATTGCTAACGAATGCAGACACCTCACCATCCTCAAGTATTATCATGTGTGACCCGATCTGGCAAAATGAGTCGTACGTAGCACTTTGACAAACGATGCTAGGGCCCTTAACCATTTAACCGCCGGTGCTGAATATATTCGGATTTTCATTTCTTATTAGCACATCAAGTGCCACATTTTAAATATGTTCAAGATAAAATGTGACATCAACCAGCAAGATTTGAAAACAGTTGACCTCCATTGTGTCAAATCTGAATAATTTTCACTCACTTGAAGTTGTGGATCGCGTCAGCGAGACACAACTTCAAGTTGGTAAAAATTCAAATTGAATCATTTGGCGGTTAAAGGGTTAACACTTACAATGCTGATTTATTTTTGTTTAAACCATGGATGTCAAAGTTGTTTTTTTTCAATTTGAAATCATCATAATATCTCAGTTAGGTCTTTCCGCTTCATTTGAATACCTAGGTTACGTCAGATTGTGACGTATAAATATGCCCCCCGCGCTGTATTAGGGCTAAAAGCCAAAATGACCTTGATTTTATGTATTTTCACTTTTTACACACGTTTTTATTTTTATATAACTACTTCCGAATTCTAAAATTGTGTGTCCATAGAAGTTTATGTACATGTTGAAAAAAAAATTTAATTGTTATTTACACTCAATATTTTGTTTATCTTGATATGTAGCGGTCATTTGTCACGCCACCAGGTACAGGTACGAAGTACTTCCTGTTCATGAGGGTCAGGTACAGGTACAGGTACCCGAAAAACTGTACCTAGGTACAGGTACAGGTACAGGCACCTGATCTCAACCCTGATGTTACCACGGTGGGACTTTCGCCAATAAGTATAAAATATTGATAAAGTGTAAAAATCATGACTGAACGATGAAAATATCTTGTATCTACTCTTAAAATTTACAAAATGTTAGAACTATGCCTTTATTATTGAAAAATGGAGTCGAAATTTATATTTATTTTATTTCTAATCCAAGTGTGTGCGCTTTTCAAGAAGTCTACACATTGCCTATTTGAACTTCGAAGGCCATTTTCTCAAAATGACGCAATTTCGGACTCCATATTTCTTATAGTTTGACGAGTTATATTTCGACAGCTAACCACGCTACAAAGCTGTGTGATATACCATTGTAAAGGTCATTTTGTGTGGATCCAATAATTTAAATAAGTGACGTACGACTTTGCCAGATCGGGTCACATATCTACATATTATTTTACCACTCTCACGTATAATATACATGAATCTTGCATGTACAATAACTATAGACATGATTATACCAGTATATAAAAGACAGTGAGTACAGGTGGTGTATGTCTCCATGGCAACCATGTCTGGCGTCTCCAGGCGCGGATGAGCGCATATGACGAAGCCATATCCCGAACAAATCCCACCAGGAAAGGTGGGATAAACCAGGCGGCGGTAAATGAGAGGGAATAGAAGCAATAATCTACAGCATTGGATTCAGCGCCGAGTGCTTTTCGCGGCAAATGTAGCTGCTACACGCAACGCTTCCCTGCAGGCGAAAAAGTCTGGTGTAATGCTGTCTCAATGCATTAATATGTTGAGTCAGCCCTTTAACTGCCAGTCCTGTATATGTTCGATTTTTCATTTTGTTATTAGCACGTTATGTATCACATTATTTTTAAACATGTTAACCATAAAGTGTGACATCTATATCAGCAAGGTTTGAAAAAAGTTCACGTCCATTTTGTCAAATCTGAATAATTTTTAATCACTTGAACTTTTGGAATGCGTCAGCGAGACACAACTTCAAGTGGGTGAAAATCGTCAGCGAGACACAGCTTCAAGTGGGTGAAAATTGAAATTGAATAGAATAGGATGTCTTGTGAGACGGCTGTTTGAGCTGTCTCCAGCCAATGCATTAACCCTTTAACCACCAAATTACTCAATCTGTATTTTCACCCACATTTTATCTTTAACATGTTTAAAAGGTGGTAGTTAATGTGCTAATAAAAAATGAAAACCCGAATATATGCGGCACCGGCGGTAAAGGGTTAAAGGATTACAACTAGAAATTGTGGGCTCTGATGCTGATACTCATGTGTTTTGGCAGCTGACGAGCCGCCCCTCCGAACTTTAATATAATATAATAATTTACTACAGTCTGTTTCACCAGAACCTGGGAGTAGCCCTTTTCTAATTTGCTCGGTCGTTCTTTAAAATTTGTTAACAAAATTTTTCTCGGATCATTTTTTCATGTTCCCCTAACATCCCTGAAAATTTGGTGCAATTTTGTTGTGTATTTTGGAAGTTAGACCATTTGGCATGTAATAGGATTCTTGTTTCACGCCAATGGTGTTAAAGAGAGCTGTCATTTTGAAAAATTATTACATGCCAAATGGTCTAACTTCGCTAATACACAAAAAAAATCTACCAAATTTTCAGGGATGTTGGGGGAAGGTGAAAAAATAATCTGAGAAAAATTTTGTTAAAAAATTTTAAAGAGCGACCGAGCAAATTGGAAAAAGGCTACTCCCAGGTTCTGGTGAAACAGACTATAGTGTATTGAATATCTAACTATAGGTAGCATATTTAGTTGCGCGACGGCTATGACCTGACGTCAGTATTGAATTTCTATCTAGGTAGCATATTTTGCCTGCGCGCGGCTATATGAGCTGACGACAGCAGATTTATTCTAGGCTAATAGTAACATTTCATTTAGGGATGTATGTATGTATGTGTAGATGTTATAATTGAAAGTACCATATCGTTTTACTACTTTTTTACACACACTCTAGTTGTATTTCTTTTATATAATAAACAACTACAGCGCTCGGAGGTTTTAATCAAGTTTCTACGCTTTCCAGAGTGTATTTTTTGCTACATGGCGTAGAACACTAGCTATTTTATCTCTGGTTTTGGAGCGGGAAATTGATGACACACAATTATTGTCAGCTATCAAAATAGCATGTACACAAAAACATTACAATTTTAAACACAAAGTCCGACGTTGTCTTACATGATAAGTATGCCAACACCTGTAACTGGAGAACAGTTGGTTTATATTATACTGTATATATTACTCTATTATATAATTCTAATTCACTAATATATGGTTGACAGGCCTCGTTCCCGTCAACCAAACTTAATAAAGTTGATAACATGCTACTCAATTAGGCCACTATGTTTTTCTCTCCGTTTTAGATGAGCGTGAGCATTAGATTTAGGCCACGGATTATACAAAAACATGTTTTTTCTGTCTAGCGCGCGCATTCGATTGTTGCCAATTTCCCCCCCCCCCAAAAAAAAAAATGGGTAATGATAAAACATATCAAAAATAGGTCAAAAGTTTTTTATTTAGTCGCCCTCATTAACGTTTCTAGAAATTTGTCCAATGTTTTTTATTTAGTCGCCCTCATTAACTTTCCAAAAAATTGTCAGATGTTTTTTTTTCTAAATGTCTTTTTTCCGCCCTCCCTCATTGAATTTTGGATTTTTTCTGATCTAAAACAGAGCAATAAAACATAGTGACCTAAATAATAATGATTTTGTTCCAATTTTATTATTATTTAAAAATAACGTTAGCATTCGAAACCGTTTTCGAGTACCAAATATTTATTATCGTTTAAATACTATTTTAGCATATTTTTAAGGTCGGTTATTGTATTACGTTCAACCAAATAATAATTGACGATAAAATTTGAATTCTAAACAGCTAAGCTATATAATATTAGGATTTTATATTCAGCTTAAAGTAGACATAAATCGTCGTGAAATGTCTAAGCTAATGCATGGTTGCATAGCTAGTCACAACAGAGATGTTTGAAAGTACCAAATCATCGCATGACCTTTATATTATTTATCTCTAACTCTCCATATAAATCGGGAGTGAAACGCAGGTAATTTGTGTAGTGACAGTCTTCGTTGTTTTCTCTGTGCAATTCACTGAGAATAGTCTCGTAATGACTTAAGTTTCTGCAGCAACCAGCTTCTGACCTATGTCTGTTTTCTTTGTGTTCTCTCGTATGACGAACTACTGCTGCTATTGTTGGGAACCTCTGTCACCGGGAGGTAGCTTTTTTGCCTCAGACCGCCAAAGCCCAAATTTCGAATTCTGTATCTTATCTGTATGTACACAAGTGGCCTAAAACACCATTCATTCAGTTTACTGCCAAGAGGCGCTACATTCACACCTTGCACGAGATGTCGTCTCCAAAGCATGTTTGTCACAGTGGAGTCCTAACTAATATCAGTCGTATATATTCGTAGTTGATCGTGGCATGCATGCACATTACATTACTGACACAGTTGTAACTTGCCGAATGATATAATTATCTCCAAAACGTCAATGAATCGTACTGAAGTCGTCACACATGCACAACACCTACACAGCGCCGTCTTAAGTCACATAAAATCGTCACTATTCGTGACACTTAATGGCACGACAAGATATTTTGTCAGTCATGCCTCAAATTCGTGCACGTGTGATAATCTCTATACAAAAGATTGGCAATGATGTCCTGCCAACAAACACAAGAAATTATTCTAATGTTGATCAATTGCTGGGCCATATCACGGTCTCGAACCCCCACGAACGCAGTTCGTGGACAGCCGAGATTACTGGGAACGAGGCTGGGACTTCATCTTCCCGACAACAAGGATTGAGTCCGCGAGGCCTCGCGGACTCAATCCTTGTTGTCGGGAAGATGATTTGTTGGATTTTAAATTTGTTAATGCAGGTTTAGTCCCGGCGTTGGCGAGTATAGTGTTGACACAGTTTTTTCCATCTCGGACAGAATATATCAAGTGTATTGAACTTTCTGTTGTAAATTGTACCTCGTTATCTCATCATGTGACATCTTTAGTTATGCCGTCCAAGGCAAAAAGCCGTTTAGTGGACTACAGAGATTTTATCCAATATTTCCAATTACGGCGTTGATAGCATACAATAATTATGAGAAATCAATCATCATGACGATATAACATTGCAAATTCGCCGTCAAACATACGGATATTGTTACCCATCAGATCAGACAATAGTATTAGTGAGTGATGGGTTGATCGTCAGTCACTGTGTGTCGTACATGTAAGTCACTACGCAGACACGGATGTTCCAGGATTGAAAGTCGCCGTTGCTGATAATCACTGATATTATCCACCAACAAAACGTCTAAGAGCTGGCAGACTTGCCGTGTCCACATACAGTATTAAAACTGTTATTCCATGTTCTGATATATACGCTACCGTGCAAAGCCAAAAGGCGGAAACTGCTTACTTTTTTCAGTAAGCAGCTACTGCCTTCTGCCTTTGCAGAGCAGTGCACATTGGTGTTGATGATAGGCAGAACAACACTAGAATGACACTATTTTATACGTATTTAACCTTCTAACAACCGGTGCCGCATATATTCATGTTTTCATTTTTTATTAGCACATTAATTACCACATTTTCAATATGTTAAAAATAAAATGTGAAATCAACCAGCAAGATTTAAAAAGAGTCGACCTCCCTTTTGTCAAATTTGAATAATTTTCACTAACTTGAAGTTGTGGATCGCGTCAGCGAGACACAACTTCAGGTGAGTGAAAATTCAAATTGAACAATTTGGCGGTGAAATGGTTAACAGAGAGAGCATGGCAGTTCACACTACTTGGGCCAGTGTGTGACACACTATCTCAGCATTGTGGCAGCGTTTAGACAACGTCTTGTTTTAACCAGGACATCATCTAGTCTCATGATATAATCACTTTGAAGAATATTGTAAAAGCAAACAGCAGTAGCTGATTACACGTAATTTTTATCTAAGCAGTAATGATATTTGTCTTTAACAAAAGTGGCTTAAAGTTGGCCCACCGCCTGTGACGCTGACACAATTAACCCAGCATTGGGTCAACGTCTCGTGTTTGCTGGCTAGTCGCGAGGATGACGTATGATCCCCGTGTTTACATCGGCCTTCAGACCACGTACAATCAAATATACATGTACATGTATAATCCTCTGACAGAGCTAATAATGGAATGATGGACCGCCCAAGATATAACGTAATCCCAACAAGCAGGATGTTCATAGAATGTGGGTTTAATGCTGGGCCAGCGTCGCAGACGCTGGCCCAACATTAAACCCACATTCGGATCAACGTCACGTGTTTGATAGGATATATCAAGCCAACACGAGACTTAATCGGACCAACGCTGCCTTAATCTCGGACAAATTTTCGAAATTATACTTAACTTGATGAGATACCACGTGATATTATATCGCCAAGCAACAACCGTCATTCCGTTGTGATTTAAATTCGCTGGCCGAGCTCGTTCAGGAGGTTTTTATGACTTTGGGCTCCAGGCTCAGATGAGAGAGAAGAGCGTCTTGCCCAGCAAACACGTGACATTAGTCCAATGTTTGTTGACATTTGGTCTACCGTCTGTGACGCTGGACCAATATAACCGTATTTGCTTGGTGAAGCAAATGACGCAATACATAATATTATGTCACTGTCATCCAGACAAAACTTCCCAAATACTGATCTTGGCGCATAGAACGTTAACCCTTGTATTGCTACGCCCGAATATATATGCGGTTCCAAGCAAATTCTAAACCAAATAATATGTCACTGAAAATGAATAATATAGTTTGTGGTAGATGCGTGCTCAGTCAAATAGCTCAACTTAGAAGATGCATATTTAAAAAAACGTCATTTGAAGCTGGAAATTGCGTTAGCAATTCCAGCTTCAAATGACGAAAATACAATTGAAACAATCCAGCAGGACAAGGGACAACTGTTGATACCCCACTATACCCCAGCTTAGCCCTGAAGCCCACCTGCTCAGCTCGTTTATTCTACTTCTCTACCAGAAATCACGAGATGCTAACCTAATGTTGCCTATAAAGCAATAAGACATCATTGGTTCAATATCTCGCGTTTGCTGGGGTGAACGAGTGTATACCCGCTGCAGCAACCACGAAACGTTGAAACTGTGTTGTTTTAAAGTTGGCCCACCGTCTGCGACGCTGGCCCGACAATACAACAACACTGTTTCAGCGTGCATAACCCAGGAAACAAGATGCATTGACCTTAATGTTCATTTAAAGTTGTTCCACCTTCTGCGATGGCGGCCCAATATTAAAACAACGCTGGCTCATCGTCCCGTGTTTGCTGGGTAAACCTGCCAGGTCGAGTTGAGTGATCCGGACATGGGAGTGTTGATCACATGGATTGGGAGTTGATGGAGCCATGGTGTACCCCCTAGCCCGGGGGTTAACCTGTAAAACGCGGCCCTAATAAATATTGATCCGTGCATTTAGCGGACGTTTACGCGCTCGCCATCCAGAGCTATCGTCGCGGATATCTGCCACCCCGGTTGACACCATAAACGGTGGCGGTGGCGCACCACCCGTCAGTGCACAGATCTGTCCGCCGGGAAGTGCTTGTGTCTGCAGGTCCATTTTCGTGGAGGAGCGAGCTTGCGCAATCAGGGTCAAATGGATACCTCTATTGTTGTGGTGGTGCCACTGCTCCTGTTGCTACGTGTGATGCACGGGTGGAGTCAGCAGCCTCATCAACAGCAGCAGCAGCAACAGCCTCACCGAGAGCACCATGAAGAGGTGCAATGGGGCTATCAGTACCAGCACCCCCACGTGCCTGATGAGAGAGAAGGACTAGGTGATGGCGCGGCCTCTGAGGATATCAGTCTACAGGAGACCTGGGCAAGACACCCCCATAGCGCACAGGTGATCAAAATGTTGTTTGTCCTGACACCTTTGAGTTTGAAACACTCAAGAAATAATCGAAGCATTGGTCCAATATTGGTCCGTGGCTGGCGCAATGTTTGACCAATGAGAGTGGTTAAGGCTTTCTCATAGCTAGCTGTGGTACCCTATGATTTGTAAATGACGTATCTGGGCATTTGTGTATTATGATATTATTATATGTATTATGTATTATGTATGTATTGTGTATATGACCGAAATTATAATGTAAATATGTCCATAGAACTGCGTAAGTTTTAAGTGTGTTGCGCATTTACCAATTTAACTCTTCCTTTACCGACTTCCTCCTGATTAAACCACCCCCAGAAACCGACTTTTTTAGGAATGACCCCTGAATTAGCCCCTGGGCACTATACATGTTACAGCAATGCGCATGCGTACATTACACAAATTAAAAATGCAAGATAACATTGCGTCCATGTCACTGACCATTCTGGATGCCATTTTAACCATGCATGTAATGAAATTTTGCAATTAATGCATATATACATGTGGATTTCGCATGAATGCGATAAAGGAAGGTGGTTTTCGCATAAATGCGAAATTGGTAAAGGAAGAGTTAACGTGATATAAAGACGAAATTCCCGTATTTTTTTTCGGACATGCTTGTCTGAACTTACACTGGCCGCCGTAGGAGCAGGCTACACAGAGATCTGTGTAGTCTGAACTAAAAAATCGGGAATTTAGTCTTTATATCACGCTGAACTGGTAAATGCGCAACACAAAAATTTACGCGGTTCTGGTCTATGGACATGTTCACATCATAATGGCCATATTAAAAAGCGAATGCTTTTAGCCTGATTGTGTCGCTTTAACAAATACGTCTCTTTAATCCAAAGGGAACAGTTCAATTAAATTATCGCTCAGCTAGTTTTCTTCACAACAGTAATTTTTCTGGTTGATTGTATGCATAATTGAATATGTTTACATGTGGATGCGAAGCGACTAACACTACCTTTGTGAACCTCAGTATGGTTATTATACGGAGACATTTTAGCTACAAATATTAATTATGGGCTGTGCATGTTCAAAACAGCATTCGATCGATGCCCCAGAAGTACAGGGTAGGTTACTGTCAAGGTAGATTGGTTCAGCGAGATGGATAGATAAAATGCAACAAGTAACTTGTGTTCACGAAAGCCATTTACTGCCACGGTGATAAAAAAAGTCCCGTACCTTGCATGTGAAGTGTTATGATGATAATAATAATAACCTTATATCCTTCTGGATGAAGCTACATCTGCTTTATTTTAGGACTTACAATGACGGCCTTTGATACATTTTGTTCATATTTGCAGGGCTGGGATGAAAAAAATGCTTCATTGCGTGTGGGCGATTTAGCTAGATACATCGATACGTAATCATTTCAATTAAATGTGAAGTTTATGTGCAATGTAGCCATTAAAAAGAGAACAAACAACCCATCAGACTCAAAACATTTGTATAACATTTGTACAACGTCGCGGCCCAACGTATTCGACGTTGGTCCAACATTGTACAAATGCTATACTAATGTTTTGTATTTACTGGGCTGGTGGCATTCCATGTAACATTTAGACATGTGCCATTATCGGAGACTCGCGTGACGATGACAGTATTATCATCAGGTATAACTGTGCCACTTACTGTTAACGTGATCCATCACTTTTAATCTCGTCTAAATATCACTTAATTGACACCGCGGTACAAAACCAACATCCACCTATCCCAGCAAACACAAAACATTTTTATAACATTTGTACAACGTCGGCCCGTCGACGTTGGGCTGACGTTGTACAAATGTTATAAAAATGTTTTGTGTTCGCTGGGTGCCTCGTCAGCATCTGATGTGGTTAGCGTGCCGAATGTTTGCAAGAGTTCAGCATTTCTACTTTCCACTTTTCTCTTCTATTTAAATATTTTCTGTCATAAGCTACGCTGTGTCTTTTCCCCACGCAACAAGTATTATTGTCAGTGATTACAACATACATATTTTATCTAGTATTTTATCTCCCTTCTGGCTTGCACTCAAATCACTAAACAAGCAGGCAGGTTGAGATGTAAGGGATGAACAAAGTAAAAGACACCCGATTTTTATGCCATGAGCTTTCAATGAGCAGAAGAACACCACCTCTCTGAGTGTTTGTTTGTTCAGCGTGATTGCCTGTATTGCCAACTCGTTCAAACACAGCAATCAACAATTGGCGAAGTTGACGAATGTTTGGTGACAAAAAATCGGCGAAGATTTGGCGACAATGACAAGAGAATGATGTCACAAAATTTAAGCTGATTGATTATATTTACATAGTGTGCTTGCAAGATAGGAGCAGTTGATGACTGATAATAAATATAAGGGAGATCTCACCGGTCTGACGACTAATTTGGCGACATTGGCGAATGCCAAATTTGAGACATTCCCTAAAATATTCACCAAACATTCCCAAAGTTGTCACCAAACGTTGTCCTCTTTTGCAAAACGTTCTCCGTGCTCACCGAACGTTCTCTGAGCGTTTGTCAGAAGGAAATTTTCAGACTGTGACGACTATATGGGAGCTTGAGATTTCACTGGTCGAAACCAACTGAACCTGGCGCGCAGTTGGGGAATATTTGGCCACAATTTGGAGACTATTTGTGGAACATTTGGTGATTATTTTTCGCTGAATGTTTGATGAATATTCACTAAATAATATGCGCCATTTGCTCACCAAACAGTTTATAAGACGTCAATAAAGTTAGTTACTTACTCCTTATTCCTTATTCAATAAGGAATAAGTAACAGTTACTTATTCCTTATTCAAGCGAATAAGGAATAAGTAACATTTACTTATTCTTTATTCGAACGAATGAGGAATAAGTAACAGCTACTTATTCTTTATTGGAACGAATAAGGAATAACTAACTGGTAACGTATTGCTTATTCGAATTTGGATATGTAACACTAAAAAAAAACAAAAATAAAAGAAGCATATGTATGCTGATGCTCCACAAAATCTGCTGACATACTACAAGTTCTCTGCGTAAAAAAAAAGTTAAATCACCAACCTGGCAATATTGAAATGCACAAAGAGCTTTAAAAGTATATTCACGTGTTCAGATTAGAATAAGGAATAAGTAACTGGTTACTTATTCCTTATTCGCGTTTGAATAAGTAACTGGTACTAATACGGTGAAAACCACTTTAAAATACGAAAACACATCTAGAATACCCTAAAACTCGTCAAAAGACGTTCATATATGTAATTGTAGGAGATAAAAGAGTAAAACACGAATCTGATCGAAGAAAGAGTAATACAAGATTTGCTACTTATTCGGTTTTGATTAAGGAATAAGTAACTGGTCATTTATTCCTTATTCCTTATTCGCGTTTGATTAAGTAACTGGTTCTTATACGGTGAAAACATCTTTAAAATTCGAAAACACATCTAGAATACCCTAAAACTCGACAAAAGACGTTCATAAACTTGCAATATGAGGAGATAAATGAATAAAACACAAATCTGATCGCTCTAATAATAGTACAAGTCTTGTTAGTTATTCGGCTTTGAATAAGGAATAAGTAGCGGTTACCTATTCCTGTTATTTATTCCTTATTCGCGTCTAAATAAGTAACTGGTACCAATACGGTGAAAACCACTTTAAAATAGAAAAACACATCTAGAATACCCTACAACTCGACTAAAAAAATGCATATACTTGTAATTTGGCAAGATAAATGAGTAAAAGACCAATCTGATCGCTCAAAAAGTTGCACAAGTTGTGTTACTTATTCGGTTTTGAATAAGGAATAAGTAACTGGTTACTTATTCCTTATTCCTTATTCGTTCATATAAACACCAATCTGATCGCAGAAAGAGTAGTACAAGTCTTGTTACTTATTCGGTTTTGAATAAGGAATAGGTAACCGCTACTTATTCCTTATTCAAAACCGAATAAGTAACAAGACTTGTACTACTCTTTCTGCGATCATATTGGTGTTTTACTTATTTATCTACTCATATTACAAGAATATGAACGTCTTTTGTCGAGTTTTAATGTATTCTGGATGTGTTTTGGTTTTTTAAGTTTTTTTACCGTATAAGTATCAGTTATTTATTCAGACGCGAAAAAAGAATAAGTAACAGTTACTTATTCCTTATTCAAAGCCGAATAAGTAACAAGACGTGTACTATTATTTGAGCGATCAGGTTGGTGTTTTACTCATTTATCTCCTCATATTACAAGTTTATGAACGTCTTTTGTCGAGTAGTATGATATTCTAGATGTGTTTTCGTATTTTAAAGTTGTTTTCATCGTATAAGAACCAGTTACATATTCAAACACGAATAAGGAATTAGTAACCAGTTACTCCTTATTCAAAACCGAATAAGTAGCAAGTCTTGTACTTCTCTTTCTGCGATCAGATTTGTGTTTTACTCATTTATCTCCAATATGAACGTCTTTTGTCGAGTTGTAGGGTATTCTAGATGTGTTTTCGTATTTTAAAGTGGTTTTCACCGTATTAGTACCAGTTACTTATTTAAACGCGAATAAGGAATAACTAACAAGTTACTTATTCTTTATTCAAATCTGAACACGTGAATATACTTTTAACGCTCTTTGTGGATGTCATTATTGCCAGGTTGGTGATTTAATTTTTTTACGCAGAGAACTGGTAGTATATCAGCATTTCTTGTGGAGCGTTAGCATACATTTGCTACTTTTATTTTTGTTTTGTTTTAGTGTTAGTTATCCAAATTCGAATAAGCAATACCTTACCAGTTAGTTATTCCTTATTCGTTCCAATAAAGAATACCTTCATGATGCTTATGATACCTTATTCGGTCCAATAAGGAATAAGTAGCTGCTACTTATTCCTTATTCGTTCGAATAAGGAATAAGTAACAGTTACTTATTCCTTATTCGCTCGAATAAGGAATGAGTAACTGTTACTTATTTCTTAGGAAATAAGGAATACGGAAAAAGGAACAAGTAACTAACTTTATTGACGTGTTTATAAGCAGTTGTCGAAGCAAAGAATGGAAGGAATTATTATAGCGAATAATTGGCTAATTCAGCTATCATTAGGCGACGATAATGTGATTGCTATATATAAACATATTTATTTTCAAGTGTATTGCCCAAATAGCGCATTAAGCACTAGACGAGGGGTTCTCCACATATACATAACATTTATGTACAGTCCGAACAATGCAATGCAGTACAATACAATACATTACATTAAAATACAATACAATACAGATCATTAACATTAATTTAAATTTCAGCAAACTGTTACGTGAATTTGTTTCATGTAAAGCAGCAAATACAGATCGAAAAAAAATGTAAATCGGAGCTCCACGTTATATCACAAATTTTACTCGGTTATGGATAAGGTTAATGTATATTATTATGTCGACTAAATCTATCAGAATTTAAAATGAAATTTTGTGTGGCTCTGAAAAGAAGAATATTTTCTTCCGAAGATAAATCTTTGGATCCAAAAAGTAAAATTTTAATATATGCATCTTTGTCTAAAGTTGGTAATGTAGCCGGATGTAGAGAAGGAGCGATGATATATCTAATTGCAACCAGTAGTCTCTCTCGTTGTGCAGCATGTTTTGACATAGTTTGTCAAACATTAGGCGACCAATTGACGAGTTAGTACAGCAGCAGACACCAAAAAAGGGCCATATTTAAGGAGTCACCTAAACCGGCGGTACAACATGTGTCCACATGTCTAGAATTGTTCCCAGGGGTCTCTAGATACAGAATCTGGTTGATAACATTGCCGGAAATGGGGGCGGGCTGAAAATTTGACACTTTTGTACACCTACCCAATTTTTAGAGAAAATACTCGCTAAAATATGATTTTCGCGTCATTCTCACTCTATTATAATATTGGGCCATTTAAATGAAATATTTTTGGATTTTTTTTTTCTATTGATCAGGTCATATACCTGTGGAGATAAAATAGTAAAACAAATATAATTTTGCACTAGCATCCTACCTCTAAGGGCTATTTTAGATATTGTAATTAAGTCGCAAAATGCAATTTTTCAATTTTTTTAATTTTTCAATTTTTTTTGCATATAGTTTAGGACAGCAGGTTCGTTTCTGCACGAAAGTCTCCATGAGTGGTACGATGTGGTTCAGATACATCCCTTAAGTCAGAATTAGGTTACCAATGCTTGATTCGACCAGTAATTGATCATTATGGCCAATTTCAAAATGGCCGCCGTAAAATCTATTTTTTTTCCCGAAATGCATTATTGTACATGGTTTTCTTAAATTTCGCATCACAAGCACGGTTTGAGTGTTTAATCTTACATTTTATCGCTCGTTTAAGTATTCACAAATGTTGGGATGTGATATTTAAGACTCAATCCAAGATGGCTGCCAGAAATGATCAAGAAAATGTTCAAAATTTCACATTTTCTTGCAAATATTTCCGAAGCACGTGTTTTATCATGTAAGAAAACCCCCACGATCGGTGTCATTTGGTTCAGAGACAACCCTTGAGTGAAAATCATATGATTAGTGCTTGATTTGTAGAGTAATTATTCAATATGGTCGATTTTAAAATGGCCACCGTGAAATCAATGCTTAATCTTCAAATGCATAATTCAACATGGTTTGCTTATTACTTATCGCAGAAACACGGTTTTTGTGTCTATTATTATATTTTAATGCTGAATGAATCCACTGAATATAGATATGTATATTTTAAGTGCTAGAATATGTTATTTAAGAAACAATCCAAGATGGCCGCCGTAAAAATGGCAAATAATAGTTTCGAAACTTTTGAAAATAGTTCATGAGCACACGTTCTGCTCTGTACGAAAACCTCAGTGAGCGGTATCGATGTAATATCTTAAAGCGACAATCAGGCTAAAATCATAAAAAAATCGGTAATTTGCCTTTGGCTTCTTAATATGACCATATGATGTAATCATGTCCATAGACTAGAACTGCAAAAGTTGTTTTTGTGCTGCGCATTTACCAATTAGGCGAAACATAGAGACGAAATTCCCATATTTCTTATTTTGGATATATACTACAGCAACAAATGTCAATTTTGTAGTGGCTTACATAATTTTCAAGGAGGCTGTTATCCCTTTTTCACTGGCCAAGATCACTTTTGTAGTTGCTGAGATAACTTTTAAATCGCTGTGATCACTTCTTCAGTAGTAAAAATCATTTTTGTAGTGGCTGATATCACTTTTAAAATGGTTCTAATCACTTATTCGTTGGCAAAGATCACTTTTGTAGTGGCTGAGACGACTTTTATAATGGCTGTAATCACTTCATCAGTGGTCAAGATCACTTTTGTAGTGGTTTAGATAATTTTTAAAGTGGCTGTGATCACTTCTTCAGTGGCTAAGATCACTTTGTTGTGGCTTAGATAACTTTTTTCAGTGGCTGACACCAGTTTGTTAGTGGCCAAGATCACCTTTGCAGAGGCTAACATAACTTTTAAAGTGGCTGTGATCACTTCTTCAGTGGTCAAGATCACTTTGGTAGTGGCTGTGATAACTTTTAAATGGTTGTAATCACTTCTTCAGTGGTCAAGATCACTTTTGTAGTGGTTTAGATAATTTTTAAAGTGGCTGTGATCACTTTAGTGGCCAAGATCACTTTTGTATCGGCTGACATAATTTTAAAAGTGGATGTTATCACTTCTTCACTGGCCAAGATCACCTTTGTAGTGGCTGAGCTACCTGTTAAAGTCGCTCTGATCACTTCTTCAGTGGTCAAGATCACTTTTGTAGTGGCTGAGATAACTTTTAAACTGGTTGTAATCACTTCTTCAGTGGTCAAAATCACTTTTGTCATAGCTTAGATAACTTTTAGAATGGTTTAAATCACTTCTTCAGTGTTCAAGATCACTTTTGTAGTGGTTTAGATTATTTTTAAAGTGGCTGTGATCACTTTTTTAGTGGTCAAGATCACTCTGTAATGGCTTAGATAACTTTTTTTCAGTGGCTGAAACCAGTTTGTTAGTGAGCAAAATCAACTTTGTAGTGGCTGACATAACTTTTAAAGTGGGTATGATCACTTCTTCGGTGGTCATGATAACTCGTGTAGTGGCTGTGTGTGTGGTGGCTTCTTTAGTGGCCAAGATCACTTTTGTAGTGGCTGAGATAACTTTTAAAGTGGATGTAATCACTTCTTCGGTGGCAAAGATCACTTTTGTAGTGGCTTAGATAATTTTTAAAGTGGTTGTAATCACTTCTTCGGTGGCAAAGGTCACTTTTGTAGTGGCTTAGATAACTTTTAAAGTGGTTGCAATCACTTCTTCGGTGGCAAAGATCACTTTTGTAGTGGCTTAGATAACTTTTGAAATGATTGTAATCACTTTTTCGGTGGTTGAGATCACGTTTGTCACGGCTGAGATAACTTTTAGAATAGTTGCAATCACTTCATCAGTGGTCAAGATCACTTTTGTAGTGGTTTAGCTAATTTTTAAAGTGGCTTTGATCACTTATTCAGTGGCCAAGATCACTTTGTAATGGCTTAGATAGCTTTTTCACCAGCTGACACCAGTTTGTTAGTGGCCAAGATTACCTTTGTCATGTCTTGGATAACTTTTAAAGTGGCTGTGATCACTCATTTAGTCGTAAAGATCACCTTTGTAGTGGCTTAGATCATTTTCAAAGTGGGTGTGATCGCTTCTCTAGTGGCCAAGATAACTTTTGTAGTGACTGAGATAACTTTTAAAGTTGATGTGATCACTTCTTCAGTGGCTAAGATCACTTTGTAGTGGCTTAGATAACTTATTCAGTGGCTGACACCATTTTGTTAGTGGCCAAGATTACCTTTGCAGTGGCTGAGATAACTTTTAAAGTGCATATGATCACTTATTTAGTCGTCGAGATCACTTTTGTAGTGGCTTAGATCATTTTCAAAGTGGGTGTGATCGCTTCTTTAATGGCCAAGATAACTTTTGTAGTGACTGAGATAACTTTTAAAGTTGATGTGATCACTACTTTAGTGGCCAAGATCACTTTGTAGTGGCTTAGATAACTTTGTCAGTGGCTGATACCAGTTTGTTAGTGGCCAAGGTCACCCTTGTAGTGGCTGAGATAACTTTTAAGGTGGCTGTGTTTCTATAATGATCATTACGTAGTACATGTTTAACAATTACAAAAATTAAAGGGAACTGAATGTTCATTTTTAGGAGACAAGGCTTTAGGTCACCGGGGCCAAAGCTGAACAAACGCATATTTTCTTGTCATTTTCACTGCTGCCATTTTAGAATAAAGTACTTAACATTACTTTTAGTGGATTCACTGAAAAATAAAATGCAAAAATAAATACAAAGATCGTGTTTTTGAATGACTATTATATCATGCACAACATGTTCAATAAAGCATTTTAGGAGTATTCATTGATTTTATGGCGGCCATTTCGTAGTTGGCCTCGGAAATAAATAATACCGCTCATGGAGGTTCTCATACAGATATAGAATAGAGCGTGTGCTCATCGGCCATCTTGAATTTCTAATTTTTCCCATGTTATAATGCTTTTAATGGACCTAGTGAGGATTAAAAAGTAAGATTAGACACTTACCCGGTAAATCGTGTCTGTGAGATAACTGTGTGACAAACATGTTCAATAATGCATTTTATGAGAATTACCGGTAATTGATTTCACAGCGACTATTTTGAAATAGGCCATAATTATTAATTGTTCTACACATCAATCATTAATAACCTGATTTTTGTTCATGGGTACGTGTCTCTCAATGAAAGGATACCGCTCATGGAGGTTATCGTACACCATTAGAGCCTGTGCTTATAAACTATTTACAAACAAGTGAAATTTTGAGCATTTTCTTCACCATTTTCTGGCGGCCATCTTGGATTCGGTGGTAAATATCACATTACAGCATTTGTTAATACTTAGGCGTGCATTAAAATGTAAGATTAAATACCAAAACTGTGATTGTGATGTAAAATTTAAGAAAACCGTGTTTGATAATACATTTCAGGAGAAATCATGGATTTTACGGCGGCCATTTTGACATTGACCATAATGATTAATTATTCGTAAAATCAAGCATTGGTTACCTAATTCTGACTTAAGGGATGTATCCGAACCAAATGGTACCGCTCATAGAGACTTTCGTGCAGAAGCGAACCTGTTGTCATAAACTATATGCAAAAAAATGGAAAAAATGTACAATTATGAAAAAAATCATTTTGCGACATATCTACAATATTCAAAATAGCTCTTCGAGGTGGGATGCTAGTGCAAAATTATATTTTTTTTATCCCCACAGATATATGACCTGATGGATAGAAAAAACTAAATACAACAATATTTGATTTAACTGGCCCAACATTGTGATAGAGTGAGAATGACGCGAAAATCATATTTAAGCGAATATTTTGTCTAAAAATTGGATAGGTGTACACAAGTGCCAAATTCTCAGCCCGCCCCCATTTCCGGCAATGTCATCAACCAGATTCTGTATCTAGAGATCCCTGAGAACAATTCTACACATGTGGACAAATGTTGTACCGCCGGTTTAGGTACCTCGAAAATTTGGTCCCTCTGCTGCTGTACTAAGTGTGACGATCAATCGGCGAATTGGGAACTTGAATACATATTTTCTACTTGGGAACTGTTTGGTGAACAAATGGCGAATGTGACGACAACTTGGCAAACAGTTGACGTACGCAGGAGAACGCTCGGCGAACACAGATGATGTTTGATGACAGAGGAGAACGTTTGGTAAAAACATTGGGAAGGTTTAAGGCCGATTGTGAGTATTTCACAAATTTGACATTTGCCGATGTCACCAATTGGTCGCTAGCCCTGTGAGATCCCCGCTTACCCTAGCGCTTAGATATTAAAACAAAAACAAACAAAAAATTACCGCGATTGTAACATATACAAATCGGACAGATAATAGCAAATACAATAATAATAACAAATATATAAACACATCACTAGCATACGATCGACTCTACTGCAATAGCAGTATTCAGCCATGGCACCCCTAATAATATGTATCATTATATACTTAGTTATTACATAGCTTATATACAATGACAAATTTACCCCTGGTCAATGGATACCACCTACCACCTCAACTCTCCGGGAGAAATAAATCTCCTCAACCATTTCGGCGTTATACACTTATCACATTGCTATCTCTGTCTCATCAGGTAATCAGTTATACCTTAGTAGGGTAAAGCATGTGAGGGTGAAGTGCCTTACCCAAGGATACAACATCAAAAAACGTTGAGAGAGGAGAATCATGCTATTTCTGTAGTGAGGAAACCTGTACTAATCGGATATTTAACACGCATGACAGGCAGCAGTTATTGCACAGCGCCAAGCTGCAGCCATTATGCCATGTCCATCTCTAACCTAAAATAGTTTGTTTTTGTTTGGGAATAGCATGCCCTGCGCTCTCGTGACGACCCACGTGTCTGTAAGCTGACGCGGATTCTCTCGATGATAAAGCTCACACGCAGTTACAGTTATACTGCCTTCCAGCAGCATCACTGCCACCATGGAGATAGTAAAGCCTTTACTATCTCCATGCTGCCACATAATCCTCCTGCACAGTGACAACTCAGCTGGCAAGAAGCGAAAATACAGCCCAATGAGGCGTGTGTGAGGCGAGACGATATACACAGATGTGTATCAGCTCTGGATCAATGCTGGGACAACGTCTTCGACGTTGGCCCAGCATTGATCCAGAGCTGGCAAAACGAAGGCAAAGTCAAACCTCCGCCTGACCCGTCTGTCTCCTAAAATATAAAGCCTGCATTATTAATAGACCGGATAGGCAGCGGTCACATAAAAGCAAATCATCTGTTTTAGCTCTCGCGTCTATGCCACCAATAGTATTATTTTGGTCTTATTTCAGCATTATTATCTCTTCTGTTCTTGTTCTATTCCTTATTGGTATTGTTAAGTATTTTCTCTATTTTTTTATCAGTTGTAATTATGTAGGTGTATTTATGTACCCTTATCATTATAATATATTGTACTGGAAACTGCCTAAACGAATATGATCAACATTGCTACATATAGCGAAAATCCAAATAATAGAAGGATAACCTCCCAATGGATAGTTGCCGTGCGTAGAAATAGTGTACCAAAGTACAGAACATGACGTTACTTTACGATCCCCATTATAACTCCTCTGCTGATATTATCATGTTTAAATTGTGCCATTTTATCTGCAGTAGAATTCGTCCAAATGATACATGCCCTCATTACATTGTTTTCCAGTAATATTTAGCAATCATCACACGCCAAACAGAGTCTAAATTGAGTACGTTTGATCAGTATAGTTTACCTACTATGGTACAGTATAGCCTACTATAGCACAGTAGCCGGAATTCAGGGATACATCAGTTAGTATGCTTATAAATCTAGCTTACAACAACACCTGGTTAATCATGTTAATGATGGTAACGCGATCTCTACTGACAGAATCCAAGATTCATTTAAAAAGAAATTATACTGTTTTTTCCTCATCTATTGAGCCAGTCCTGTTTAAAAAAAATATATGAAGCAATATTTTTTATTTTTATAAATTTAAAGTTATCTGCGTGTGTGTTTTTATTTCAATTATGTATTGTCCGTAAAACCCACAGTTTTTTAATATTGTACCCTTTTAAATTTGTATGTTTGTAATTGCTGCGAGGTGATTTGTAGACGAGTTGACAGTCTGTTGTATAAGAAAGCATCAGAAATTCATCGCTCGTGTGTATTTCTGATAGCATGTAAATGGACAACTTCAGTACTAACTGATTTCAATATGTTTGTATAGGTATTACATGGTATCGATATACTGCTAGATTACCCCTAATAATCTGATTATTGTACGTATATGTATGGTAACGATGTTAACCGATTTGTAATGAAACTAATTATATTGACACAAAATGACTACATCGATGGAATGCTACTATTCACATGCCGACAATTAATCGATTGGAAATGTGTGTTTTCTCCCGGTGAAATAGGAGGCAAAATAAGTGAATACACCAGAAAGCTACAACCACATCTCAACACTGCCAGAAACTCTGTGGGAACGAAAGACTCTGGATCAACGCCGAGCAAACGTCACAATACGTTGGCCCGGCGTCGATGCAGCGTCTGGCGTAGACCAGCGTTTTAAATCAGCACGCCTCTGACCATTGCTGACCACGCCCGGGCCGTTAAGCTGGTAACGACGCGATCATTAGGCGCCACCCCGCGAGTTCCCACTGTAAACCACGGGATCTGTCCACGTGTCATAGTCTGTCGTCAAGTCCCGTTGCAACATCGCCGTGCTATCGTAGCCGCGAGAGGTCCCGGCAAACACTAAACGTTGTACCAATGTTGGCTTAATGTATTGGTTGGTTCAACGTCTCGTGTTTGCTGGGATGGTGGTCCTCCGAGATGAAGTTGTTGCCGCTGCGCGGGGCCGGCTCTTTTTTCATCATTAAGCTTCGCAGAATTGATTCTCGCATTCTCAGAGC
>OZ024905.1:45205038-45325038 GCA_964017125.1 Flabesymbios commensalis
TGATAGCTCACCATGCTCACTGGTTATAGTAATCAATTCTCCCGTTACTGGACGATCACGTAAATGATGGCCTGCTCGTGATCGCCTTTCTGCGATCAGAGATGTTCAGGATGGTCCACATCGTGAGTCACAGATATCAGATGATTAGCTCTGCCCCACCATCTCACCTTTTGACTCTTTGACTTTGACATATAAACTCCATGATATTATGACTCACAAAGATCAGATGACTAGGTCTGCTCCGCCATCTTACCTCTATGACTCAGCATATAAACTCCATGATGTTGTGAGTCACAAAGATCAGATGACTAGGTCTGCCCTTCACTCGTGTCACCAGTGTCTCTATCTCTACTTCAGACGATAGCTCAGTGTAGGTCTGCCCCACCATCTCACATCTATGACTCACCATATAAACTCCATGATGTTATGAGTCACAGAGATCAGATGACTAGGTCTTCCCCACCATCTAACCTCTATGACTCACCATATAAACTCCATGATGTTATGAGTCACAGAGATCAGATGACTAGATGTGTCCCACCATCTCACCTCTATGAACTCTATATAAATTCCACGATGTTATGTCATGCCTTGAATCATTGGATCAGCATAAAAAAATCATCGGGTATTATTTGACAGAAGGATAATATAGAGATATATATTTAGACGATGTGACGTTTTCAAATGATTTCTTTTGTGTCAAGTGGGCATATGTACATTGGCTATTGGGAATAATATCAACCATGTTAACCATAACAAGACAATATGCACCAATTTACACTTTTTTAAACATAACTATTTAAAATATAATTGTGGTTGGAATTTTGGGGTTTTGGATAAGCATTTATATATTCTGGTAAATATTGTACACCAGGCACCAACGAGCAGGATAGTGTAAATGCCAGATTGCACAGAGGCCTTAACCCTTTAACCGCCAAATCATTCAATTTGAATTTTCACCCAATTGAAGTTGTGTCTCGCTGACGCGATCCACAACGTCAAGTGAGTGAAAATCATTCAGATTTGACAAAATGGAGGTCAACTCTTTTCAAATCTTGCTGGTTGATGTCACATTTTATCTTTAACATATTAAAAATGCGGTGCAAATAAAAAAATGAAAACCCGAATATATGCGGCATCGGCGGTTAAAGGGTTAAGCATGTTAAGTGGTTGACTGTGAACAGGTTCCTGATTTGAAGGAGACATCATTCTTTCGCGTGCCACGTGATCACATTTTATCTGAGAAGGTACAGCACCTGTTACTCAACCAGTAACCCAGCAAACACGCGACATTGAACCAATGTTGTTTTAATGTTGGTCCGACGTCGAAGACGTTGGGCCAACAACAAAACAACATTGGTTCAATGTCTCGTGTTTACTGGGAGCATGGATGTACCAGCCAAAAAACACGAGGGCCCGCAGTAGGCTGTTGCCTATCAGGCCCGGCTGCTCTGTAATTTCCGGTAAACATCGCCTGTCTTTCGCCGGTTCCGCCAGCGTCTGCTGTAGTCTACTGATCCGGAAGTGCACGGGATGATCTGACGGATTGGGCGGTCTGTCAAACGCTCATTTGTCACATAAAGAAACCTCCATCTGTGCAGTGATATCTTAACATGCTCAAGGCAAAAAACAGGTGTTTTTTTGTTTCTCACAGCACAATGACCGTGACATTAACTTATTCATGTGTGGAAGATAATATGATTGTGTATCATGGAGGTCTATTTTTTTATAAATAAATTGTGTCATAAAAATGAACGTGTCTTATTTTCAAGATATCAGTATACGGTACTGCTAACGCTCCAGTCTTCAGTGACATTAATGGCAGTGGTCCGTGAGAGAATGCTCACATATTATAATTTTATAATATTCCTTTTGTGTTCTAAATATATATTTTTTTAAATTAATAATAAAAGTTTGAATCAAAATACACGTCTGCCAAGTTATGGTTGTTACCAATGTTTTGCTCCGATCTCCTTTGTGGTCGCTATGCTTGACGACATATCGTCACACCCCTCCCGTTCTGTGCCCACATATGTGTGTACTTTCTGTACACAAATTGTATGATAATATAACATGACTTTTCTGCTATATTAGCAGTTTTTTTCGTTCCAAAAATATTTATTCCAGAGATAATGTCGTAACTGTCAAACCTAGAAAAACATTATTTTTTATTTAGAGGCTAAAGTGGTGAAATTATCACTTGTTTTATATGATGATACACTTGCCAAAGCATAGTTCCAACTCCCGTTAAAGGGGGACAGCACTGCACAATGTATTACATGCATTTGTATGGTGAAATCCGTAAGTTGATCATCTTATTGTACAGGGTCTTTGCTATAACCAACCTGCATACCTCGTTGAATTACTCATTCGACAGCAATGCTAAAAATATCTACGCTCCACAAATAAATTTGTTGTTCCCCGTATAAAAACTAAGAATGGGTGGAACGCTATGCCTGTGGCCATACGATAATCCCAAACAATTTTAACATTCCGGAAATTACGTTGGCCCAGCGTCTACAAATTAGGTACAACATTGTACAAATGTTATACAAATGTTTTGTGTTTGCTGGGTACCTAAATATCAGCTATTTGATCTGTCTTTCTCGCCCTATAACCCCTTGGAGGTTCTCCTGGCCCAGTTTAGCCTATATGTGCACAAAGGTGGCCTAAAGCCCGATTCATTTCATTTCATAACCCCTTGGTCCGACACTCTGGTGACAAAACTGCTTTGGCCTGGAATATAACACATGATCATGCTAAGGATTTGTCTTACCCTGAGTTCGGTCAACTGATAACTTAGAAGTTATATCAATTGAATGAATGATTGTGACTTAAATACCTAGATTCAACCAATCACAGAGGGGCTTCACACGCACGTGGCCAATTTGAACTGTGAACAAAATATAGCCTTTGACCGGAAACATTATGGCCGAAGCTGATTTCGAAAGTTCAAATTTCCTAATTAAAATTGTATTTACCTTCTCATTGCTCAGCATCAATCTCAACTTTTTGTTTTTCGAAATTCTCAACGTTGCAGGTTATTCATGTCAGCAAGACTTGAGCTAGGTATCAGGTCAGATATTTAAAATGTCACTCTGTTGCCATGCAGCACAGCGCAGCTCACAGAGTGAGACGTTCTGCGCACGTCTAGTTAATCACGATCATAAAACTAGACCTACACCAGATAACCTATGTCAATACTACTTGCTCACCGATAAAAAAACCCGCTGGATAACAGGCCAATGATTAATTATATTGTGAAAGGTCGATGAAAGTGAGTGCAGACACATCTCCTTCGTCTCGAGACACATCTATTTCGTCACGAGCCTATTACAGGTTGTTGTACGCATTATTAACAGGATTATATTAGGTGAAATCACAGACTGTCGTTGGATCTTGTGTTAATCAATACCTTTTTTTGAGGTAGAGGTAGTTCTAATGACAAACTGAAGTCAACTTGTCATCACACCCATCGCATATTAAGCCATGTTTGTTTTTTATGTAGCTCCCTTTTTGGCAGACCACAGATAATTTAATTGTAATAATAATCAGCTCCAATTAACCCAGTGTGGTAGATTAGTGTAAAATATTTTATGTTGCTCTTACGTATTTTGTCATGCAGAACTAATTTGTAAAAGTTAGAGAAAAGAGTAAAGTGACAAAAGCTTCGTGAAGATTGCGCAGAAGTCATGCCAGAATACGATTCATGATATTGCCGAGGCTAGTCTTGAACATGTTGAAGCGGCAATCCGATGGTAAAAGGGAAACAATTTCAGGGTTCTTTGGTTTGATCCAGCAATGGCCTTGAAACAGGCCTGACCCGCCTGTGGTTTTGCGTGGCGTGCTCATAGTGTGTTCTCATCGCTCAGCCGCCATGCTTGATTTTGTTCCACGCTAGATAAGGTATGGTCCGGGTCATTAGGGACACTGGTCGCTCATCAGACATGACGGAAGTGTTTTTCAGTTTACGTAATTAACGCCGGATGCGATCCCGGTGGGACCGATGCCTCTGGTCGGCTCGCCAGTTATTCTAGATATTGATTTTTGACCGGGAATGTGGCGGAGCAGAGAAATGGAGAAATTGAAGGCGATTTCCAGACAGCGTTGCGGCGGTTAGCCCCCTGTCGGGGACTAACCGCTGCAACGCTGTCTGGCTGTCGCTGGTCCTCGTCACACCGCGAGGACGTCCTGAAGACAGGAGCAGCAGCTTGCGGTCACCAGCAAATGCTGCTCTATGACAGCATCTTAGCGGCAATCAGCTGGCGAGGCGAGAGCGAGCTTCTTAAACCCCGGCTGTCTCAGCTGTTCACCTCCGTGGAGTACTCATCTATGTGGACACCGCTCAAACCTCTTTAGCGCACTTGGATACACTAGCTGTCACCTTCAATACACAGGTAGCTAGAACTCCAGGATAGAACTGAGGATATATATTCATGGCGAGCATTTGATCCTTGTAGATTTACAAATGACAATTTTCACCTGATCAGGATAGCCTTCCAGTTTCTAATGAAGGCAACTTCATACACGTGCATTCAAAGATCCTTGTGAAATGTGGAACAAAACGGAATAATTGTCTCACCAGAGAGCGATGGCCACCGTCTCCACTTGGATATTCCTGCTGCTTATCATGGCCAGATTTGCCTGTTATCACTTTATCAGGCTGAGGACGTGGAGTGAAAGTCATAAGCATCTGTCACAAATGTCCACTCTGGATATGAAATGGCCGCTGTCACTGCCCAGAGTTAACGCCAAATCTGACAAAAAGCACAACGAAAAAAGGCGTCATAAGGTAGGCTACACTGTTAAATTACTTAAACATTCAATGCTGCCGTAAATGGGAATCCTGTCATTAAAAGCAGAGGGGTGTAGCTTAACACCGGCGTGGCTACCTCACCTATCAGAGTTGAGATACATCAATTATACTGCACAAACTATACTAACACAAGCAACCACTTCATGTAATTAATTTTTATATCACGATTAGCAAAGAGAGAACCTTCCAAAAAAATGTTTAATGTCAAGGTTAAATTATTGCTACTACTAGTAAAACATGTATTATGTTCAGCAAACTACTAGTAAAACATGTCTTATGTCCTGCAGACTACTAGTAAAACATGTCTTATATCCTGCAGACTACTAGTACAACATGTCTTCTGTCCTGTTTATAACTACACATGCCTGATAGCTTATTGTATTGCGAACACTGATTGCGGACTAGTTTTGCCAGGGTGCAAACGATCCAGGCAAATTTTACATGATTTTGTTTTGCGTAACAATAATTTTATAGATTTACAGACATTAAAATTGTACAATATGTGAAAATATTTATTTAGTATAATATCACAGCAAAGTACTTAATGCAGAGATGCAGTAAATACATGAGTTGCCACAGGTGATGCACCCGCATGATATGTGAGCTTGGGTCAACTAAATATTGTAGACCCAAGTTCACAGTTCATGCGGGTGCACTAACAGTGGATCGAGCGGCAGAATATAAGTTTTCCGATGAATTATTGTAACCTCATCACAGTATGTGTTAGTCAATAAATTTGGCAAGAAGAGTTCTACATTCTTAGCGAAGAATGGATAACCCTGAGGGATTTAACTGACTTAACCCTTTAAGCCCTCACGATGCATTAAAGCATCATTTTACATCTCTGAAAACAGACTTGATTTTCCTACAACTAGAGGTTTTAGAATACATTGTCCATGAAACTGTTTTACCAATACATGTCAATTTTCCTCATTTTTCACCCACAACAAATCATCTTCATTCACTACAAGTCGAGAATTGCGGCAGCAATTCGCGGCTTGTAGTGATAATAAGATGACAATAGTAAATTCAGGATTGAAAGGGTTAAAACACATCCGACTATAATAAGAATCCCTCATGATCAACAGCTCAATAATTGGTCTGTACTTGATCAACTATATCTCTCCATTCCGGCTTAGAATGGTAGGACAAATAAAGCAATGTAGTGTTGTGTTTCAATTGGAGATACGGCATTTTTTTCAAATTAAATAACTAACTATTATGTCGGAGTAGAGAGCTATTGGCTGAAACATTACATTAGCTGGGAAACGAGAACACAGTTTTCACTCATATTTAAGTTATAGTGTTTGGTTTAGCAATCCTGTGGCGTTAGCAGTATTCCACCCTCAATCAGGAATCGCATGTAACATTACTTTGAAATAAAAGTTGTTATCGACTGTTTTAAATTTGAACTTTTACACAATCACTGATAATGGTTATTTTATTTCTTTATATATATTTTTAGAATACTTTTATACGCTTATAGTTTTTCGGTTGACACACGATTTACCAGTTTGGGTCACTCCATATGTAACCAAGGAAAGATATTGGCCGCAGGTGGATTCGAACCTTGTGCTCTGTGTCAACCACGATTCCAATGAACTATCCTATTTTTAAATATTACATCGTGATATCACATGTACATATTTTATTTAATCCAAGTACTCTCTATATGTTAGGTCGACCACTGATACATGTTAACCTCTGGTATTAATACAACAACCTTTGCCAACGCTGGCACGCACTTTCAGAAATATCATGAAGTACATTGGAATTTTTGCACCTCACAACATATATTACAAAGCAATACAGCCAACGCATGCGTATTTATCTACTTATTTGATCACGAGTTTCCTTTGATGTATGCCGTTACTAAATCTTGGTGTAGGTCCCTATATTTATTGTTCCTGATGAAAAAAAGATTTCCAACTGACATAACGACTACATAAAATGTTCGGCCTAAGTATGGCATTCTACCCCACAATTTAAATGACAACTGAATGACGGATTAGAATTTGATCAGTCATGTATCATTGGTAGGGGGTAGAATAAAATATTTGGTCCAAATGTTCTGCTTGAAAGTAATTTATTTACAACTTACAAGATATATCAGGTATATGGGAGTACTCTGACTGATTGACCACCTAATCACTTACTATGGTCTGATGGTACCATGCAGTTTTGTCGTAATAATAGCTATACATCTCGACTTACTAACATGATATTAATGCCACACGGTGCTTCTTGGATGATGATAATAGGCGATCCATAAGTGTGACTTTTTATAACCCTGTCTGCAGTGTTTCTTATCTAATATACCATGTATAAAAGAAAACGATGCAAAGACTGTTGATGGACGAGTATAGCTCGACATTACCGGTCAGCTACATGTATTTAATGTATGCTGTGTCATTAATGTAACGTTAGTTGGTTATTTAGTGGGCAAACAAGCTGCATAATACAGAAACAATGGTGAAAGTGAAAAGATCCCTTATATCCTCGACTCTAAGTCATCACTTTATCTCTATTTGTAGGTACTTTACATGAATCGTTGCATCCTGATGACCACAGTTCTCATCCTGTAACCCTTATGGCGCTGAAATACCTTCGTATAAACTGTGGAGACCAAAAGGGTTTTTTCAATTTGAAATCATCATACATGTCTTAGTTAGCTCTTTCTGATTCATTTGAATACCTATGTTATGGGTCTACGACCCTCATAAATCTTTTTACTCTCACAGTGCGGGGATTCTGATTCTGACGTCTAAAGTCGTCCCTCGCCAACTTCTAAAAACATATGTAGTCGTTATTTATGTGTGCCAAATGCAGGCATGTTTTCCATGCACACATAGCTGGTTTCAATGTGTTATATTACAAGATCACCATTGTTGGCATGGTTAGTGGGATCTCCTTTTAACCCTTTAACCGCCAAATTATTTAATTTGAATTTTCACCCACTTGAAGTTGTGTCTCGCTGACGCGATCCACAACTTCAAGTGAGTGAAAATTATTCAGATTTGACAAAATGGAGGTCAACTCTTTTCAAATCTTCCTGGTTGATGTCACATTTAATCTTTAACATATTTAAAATGTGGTACGTAATGTGGTAATAAAAAAATAAAAACCCGAATATATGCGACACCGGCGGTTAAATGGTTAACCGTAGCGGCACATGTTGTATTACTAAGGGGTCTTGACAAGTTAAAAACTACCAAAAATTCGAGAAAAAGTCAGATTGGCCAAACAGCATCAACCTACCCCTTATCCATTTTTCTAAAACATGTACAAAAAGCACAAAAAACACAAAAAAGACCCCTAAGCATGGCTTACCCCGTATGGCTGGCGCTGTGCGTGGCGTGATTGAGCGAAGACAACTGATCTCGTTTCGTTACTTTTTGTCCTGCAAGCTCAGCTGTGTAGAAACGTTGCATTCAATAAAATATACAAGTTCAATATTAACATGGTAATATTGTCATGGTAATCCTGAACATGCTACTCCCGAATTTGTATATGTAGGCTGGTTGTAGGAGTGCCATAAGACAGTCTTTATAATAAGTCTTCGGTTATATGACATAAACATAAGCTCTTTCTTTTCTTTTGATGAATATTAATGACCTTTCATTTTATGAAAAACTGACTGATCTGTTGAGGATCCCATCGGCCTGTTATTTACTGATCTGTGTGTCACCATCGTGATATGCCATCTCGCCATGAGTACCTGCAGACTATCATTTGTCATTATCGTATACATGTATACTGATGATTGGTATCATGTGATGTTTAGTATTTCTGGGAGACATGGTGACAACGTGCTCAGTGATTATTCAAGAGCAAACACTATCCCAATTAAAACTGTCCTTAAACATGTTAAGTTGAACTATAAAAACTGTTGACTTAATGTGCAAATCTTCCCCATGTTTGCTCCTTGCGTAATTGCTCTGCCAAAACATGTCAATGCTAACAAAGTGATTTGAATAAATTTTATTCAAATCAATTTGTTAACATCGAAATGTTGACGGATATCGGTTGAACTCCTGAACTCCTGTTCCCACAGAGAGCAGGGGCTCTGAAAGGGGCCGTTTTATGTGACACATGAGGCAGTGCGCTCTCTATCATAGCACTGCAGGAGGCGGAGTCTGGTCTTAATCAATGAGCTCCTTATCATTAAATTGCTAGCTTGGGTGATGGCACAGCGGACGCGGATGGTTGGCTTAAGATGACGGCTCATTGATGGTGGTTTCAAACACACTGCTCAGAAAGCAAAGCACATCTCAAAAGGGTCAGTCCTTGCCCTTTCCTCTGGTGGCTGCTCGCTCAAACGGCTGTTTCTATATGGTTCAGCAGCCCTGGTTCCTTGTCTCCCGGACTTACTTGCCAATGCTTTGTACAATCACCTACCTCACCAGATGAAAAGAGAGAGGCACTATACGGTTTATACCAGAACTAGTGCATGATCTCGCGTCAGCCTTCGCGCTGCGCGTTCCTATGATGATGTCAGAGAAGGGGACGTGGCGCTATAGTGCCCCAGGTGAAAAGAGAGAGGCACGATAAGGTTTATACCAGAACTAGTGCATAATCTCGCGTCAGCCCTCGCGCTGCGCGCTCCTCTGCATGTCACAAATATGTGCAGGCCACTTTCCCTAACATTGAAATAACCTATGGATTTACCTCATTTTGATGGTTTCCAACTGTAGTGGTGAGCGATCCTTCTCGAAGCTCAAATTACTCGAGAACCGATTGCGGACATGAATGAATTAAGAAGGATTTGTATTTTTAACCGTAATGAGCATTGAATTAGATAGTGCGTGAGTTGGATTTCAGTGGCATTATCAGTGACTTTGCTATACAAAAATCGAAAAAAGGTGTCTATATTGTAATTGTCCACCTCTGTTATCATGCTAGTACCATAGTTTTTTCATGAAAAAAAAAAGTTTAACCAATTTTCTCTGTGTATATACATGTGTAAGATTTACAGCTCAACTGTGCTTCTTTTCTTTTCTTTTTGTATACTTTATGCATAATGTAATATTCGAAGAAAATTATCTGTTCAGTTTTTCCCATTTATTTTCGGTATTATGATTTAGCCTAGGCTACTAGTGTGTTGTACTTTATGCAATAGGGATAGATATAAGAGAGGGTCTCTCTCTTAAGTTCTCAGAGCATGGTGAGAAACTACATGTTGAACACCTGATAATATCGCTATTAATTTTATGACCGACCTTTACACCGTTTGATAAAACATGTAGCAGACAGATTAACCCTTTCAGCGCGTCAAAAGCCCTTTCAGGACGTCAAAAGCTGACGTCCATAGACGACAGATTCTGATGTCTAAAGACCCTAAAGTCCCTTCACTGAAAGAATTAAACATTTATATTGGCCAGTTGGCCGATAACATAGGTATTCAAATGAAGCAGAACAACCTAGCTAAGACATTTATGATGATTTAAATTAAGAGAAATAATTTTGGTCTCCATGATTTATATACAAATATGTCAGCATTAAGAGGGTTAGGATGATCCCTGGCCATCCTAATGTCAGACTGGGGAGGGACTTTAGGCGGCATTCTAGCCTGTCCTATTAATCAGCTTGAATGTCTAATGGTGACTGACAGTCACTGTTATCCGTCTTATTGCTGCCAGAAAACACAAGACAAAGTGGTGACACGCTTGTACACCGTCAGGTCGACACTTTAGCCCTCACAGCGCGGGGATCGACTTTAGACGTCAGAATCTGACGTCTATAGACGTCAGACGTCTAAAGTTGATTCCCGCACTGTAAGAGTAAGCATATTTATAATGGCCGTAGATCTATGACATAGGTATTCAAATGAAGCGGGAAGAGCTAACCAAGACATTTATGATGATTTCAAATTGAAGAAACATTTTGGTCTCCATGTTTTTTACAAAATATTTCAGCGTTTTAAGGGTTACAGGCTGGGCCCGCCCTGATCCAGATATCTCATCAAATAAGACAACGTAATCAGGTAATGCTAATTATGCTTGTTTAGCCCTTTCCTCGCTGATCACGACTATTAAAGTCGTTTTTAATCCGTTTTATTAGCTGATTAAACAATCACTGTTATTGGGAGCGAAATGTGTGCTTAAACACCAATTATTGTGCAATTGTTTGGTCTCAAATCAAACAAATAAAAATAATGACCAGAATAGCCTGATAACTAAAAGTAAAACTAAAAGCAAAAAATTGAACATACATGTATTTCTATATGCGATCAGGTTAGGGGTTTCGTCAAGTTAAAACAAATCCAAAAATCAGAGAAAAACTTGGAAGTGGGTGGGTGGGTCAAGCCCCAGCTCGGATTTGTCTTATTTTTTTAAATTTTGTGTTTTTACATGTTTTTTTTGTTGTACCTGTTTCCTAAAAAAGTAAAAAAAAAATGATAGGGGGTAGGTGGGTGGGGTCTGGCCAATCCGAGTTTTTCGCGGATTTTTGGATTTTTTTAACTTGACAAAACCCCTTGGGGTTTTACTTAATTATCTCTGCAAGTATACATATAACTTTCGTCGAGCTTTAACATATTCTGTTTGTGTTATTTTTTACTGGGATTTAACAATATAGCTGGTTACTTTTTTAAACGCGAATAAGGAATAAGGAACCAGTAACCTATTACTTTTCAAATCTGAACACGCAAATATACTTTGGGCTAGTCGTGCATGTCGATTTTGCCAGGCTGGTGATTTTACTTTTTTTTGTGCAGAGAATAAGTACATAAAAATATTTTGTAAAGTTTGAAGCTAAATCTGCTTATGGTATCTGTATCTGTAGGCCTATATTACGTGGCAGTACGCACTATTGTGCTATCGCGCCACGGGAGTAACTTAGCAAGGCCTGTTATCATTCATGGCCTTATATATGTGCCAAGTACTCCATATTGTGGATTTTTTGGGGTCTCGCCGGATGAAAACTGCGCCTACGTCCATTGAGGTTCTTTTACGTCCAACTTAAAGTCAGTCAGACGAGCCATCTGATAGTGTATACGGTACCTGGCAGTCCCAGGCGGTCACCCTTCCTCATATGAACTGGACGCGACGTCGCTTAACTTCAGTGATCGAGCAGATATCGATTAGCGAACGCCGTATTCCGTATGGTGTTATGGTGTTATGTGCAATTTTGCTTTTACTTTCACTTATTCAAATCTGCATAGGGAATTATTAATTAACAATGCAGTTGCTCATTATTCATTCGCTCCGATAAAGAATATGTGTTTATTACTTCTTCGTTATTCATTCCAATAAAGAATGGGTAACTGCTACGTACTCCTTATTCGTTCCAATAAGGAATAAGTAACTGCTTCTTATTCCTACTTGAATAAAAAAACGAGAATAAGGAATAAGTAACTAATTTTATAGTCGTGATGTAATTATGTGTAAAACAATTCAATTTGGCATAAGAAGCATCTTGAAATGTAATCGTGCGTACACGATTCAGTTTGTCATATAGGTCATTCAGCAGGTGATTATGTGCAACACATGATAGGTGCGACATGTAATTATACGTAAAAAAAACAATTATCACAGAAACCATGTCATTTTAGTTCGAACTAAACTTCATACAAGTTGGCAAATGATATAACTGTCAGGTGATTTCAAATAAAAAGTAATATCTATACACATCTTAACGAGTCACATATTTAGCTTTTTAATACTACAATAATTGATGTGTCTGTTATTTCCCGGTAATAAATCAAAACAGACAGCATGATAAAACAAAGAGCAAAATAAAATTACAGTCGAGTATTATTGACGAAAAATATTTGAACAGACAAGAAATGAAGCAGTAGTCTTATTTTATTAGTTTCTGGTCGTGTACAAATTTGTATTTATTTTCCAGCTGGAGGACGTTCTGTATAAATAATTCCGGGGCCATGCCGTGATGCTTGTCCTACAACATTATGTCATCTCCATGTGATAAATCATATTGCACGAGTTATAAGACGATCCCACGTCGACCCAATGTCGCTATTCAGTTGTTCCACCGTCTGCAACGCTACCCAGACATTAAACCAGCTGTTCTGCGATGGCTTTGTACATAGCAAACGTCGCAGGCGTTGCCCCAAATTTGAGCCAGTGGTACTTTAACTTTCACAAATTGCTCGAAGGTGAACAATTAAAAAACATCACTGATTGGCTAATGAGAGCAGCGCCAGCCATGGTTGATGACAATCGTGGGGTAATTGAGCTCAAAATTGGGCTACAGACGACCGGACATCAATTTTTATCTCATCCACGTCAGCGGCGCTCAACAGGCATCAACTTATCAGCGCACCAAAGTGATTTGACGCAGCGCGCGGTCTTTTGCAGATGAACTTCTGCAAAAACTGCCGTGGACGCGTTTTGTGCGGCTGTCACTGGCAGGACCTGAGAGGAGGCCTCAGCTCCTCCTTATCTCGCGGGGCTTTAACAAACCGCATCCATCATCCGCGCCTTCTTAATACGAGAAAGGCGACGCGAGATTCCCTGTAATTACTTCCTGCAAGCCACGTGATTTCACGGCCCAATGCTGTTTCAATGCTGGGTGAACGTCACGTTCACCCAGCATTGAGACAGCATTGGGCCCCTGTGTAATGTTCGTTTAAGCTTACAGCATTCACATCTTCACATACTACAGAAAAACCAACAAAATAACTAAAGTTTACACATCTGATATAAATCTACAGGGAGATGTTGGCTCAGCCCGATCTTTTATTTATATATTGTGTTTGTCAAATTTTGCTGATTTAAGGACTAGAGTTAACATTTTGAGGCCCCAATGTTAGTAAAAATGACATATCATATGAGTGTGATTATCAGATTTCTTGTTAATTTGTTTTCAAAATGACCGCTGGCTGCCATCGTGGATTTTACCCATTTTCAAAAAAAAACGCCCTATGTACTTTATATATAGGCTTTATATACATAAATATATACAATGGTTGTACAACTAAGCAATTTTAAATAAAATTCTGTACTTTGGGATGTCAAATACAGGCGTCCACTACCCTTATTATTTTTGACATCCAGGATTCAATTGTATATACACTTGAACTCAAATTGAAGTGTAAAAGGTAATTTGGATATACGTATTATATAAAATATGTCTTTCCCGCGCCAATCCTGGTACCTCACCCCTGTCTGTCATTCCAAAGGGATTCAAAAGGATCGCACTGGACAGCGGCTCAGCTGTGGACATGTAACCTTGATGTACCGGGCTCGAATCTCGGTTGGGACGGATACCGGTTACCGGTGCTCCAAGCTGCTCAATGTACTGGAGTGGGTAGTGGTGCTTACTTTAGCCCTTGAACCCTTGTACAGTATATTGTTGCAGTAATTCGAACAATGTACGGTCGAGCCTTCTTTCCGCAGCGATTTGTCACAGAAAGTACAGAAAGCTATGTAAACATTTTAGTCATCCACGTGATTGTAATCTACCCACTGGGCAAACAAATAAAGTTAGTCATTCATTTTTTCTCATTAATTTATAATTCCTTTTATTTATTTATTCTTGCATTCATTTATTTATTCATTCGCTGGTTTCTTTATTCGTCCTTTTAATTTTCTGGTGTAATCTGATATACAGGCGTCATTTTGTTATTGATTTCGCATGTTGATCACCAATGGCACAGGTTTCACCAAACCATTGCTTACAAAATCATGACTATCAACATGATCAAACAATAGCAACCCATGATTGATTGTTTTCAATCTCACCAGAGTACCTGTAGGCCTATACAACACAGTAACGATGGCGCAGGATTGGAACAATATCTATCGATCTTATTCCAATGCTGAACCAACGTTAGTTTATTAACGGCAGCAGTTATTGTGGGGTAGAATCCCAGCAAACACATGACACTGAACCAATGTTGATTGAATGTTGGCCCATCGTCTCCGACTCTGGGCCAACATTAAATCAACATTGGTCCAGCGTCTCGAGTTTGCTGGGATAAAAGCAATACCCACTTCACACATATTTCTTTGAGTATTGTTGATATTCAGAAAGTTCGTCGTGGGGTTTCCTATTTATTTTGCATGTAAACGTCCAGCTCAGTTAAGAAACAACGAGTAAGGGAATGTCATGTTAACAGAGGATATTAACAATATAATATTATAGGCCAACTTGCACATTGGCCATCGGTTGATAAGTTTCTTATTTAGCATATCATTAGCCACAACTCCTCTGTCTCCTAAGATAAATGATCTTTTCTCAGTAGCACATGTTCTCTATAATGTAATAACACTTAGGTTTTCCATGAATAATTTGAGTACTACGTACTATTAAAATTAATAATGGAAATGAATTATTAATAATAAAAGTGAATTGTGCAGATTATCGCTTGAGAAGAACAAGAATATATGCATACGGCATCGTTGGGAAGGCGAGATGGCCTCATATCGCCAT
The DNA here is from genome assembly GCA_964017125.1 of Flabesymbios commensalis. NCBI lineage: Eukaryota > Metazoa > Annelida > Polychaeta > Terebellida > Flabelligeridae > Flabesymbios > Flabesymbios commensalis. The sequence continues at coordinate 45,220,250 of OZ024905.1, forward strand.
ACGTCTCGTAGTGAAATCAAATAAGACATACATACCGAGTGATGTGAATTATATTTTATATGATAGACTTTGCTTAGTTTGGCTTCCTCGATATTGTCATCTTACACGCTACACAGGGCTATTTGCACGCGCACATACTTCTTTGAAGGTCTAACCTCACTTTTGACGATCATAAGTGTATCTTGAGTATATAATGTTTGACATGTTTCATTTTGAAAAAAATCTAGCAATCGGAAATATTTCTGATGGCTTTTCGAGATTGGAGAAAAAGCCCCCATGTGGAAGATCCATGTGGAAGAAAATGTATCGACATTTGCTCTGTGCGCAACTGCCAGAATATTATCTGCCAGGCATCACCTTTATTTGACGAGCAGATAAGGAAGCTCAAGGCAGATTATGATATCGCCAGATCTGAGCTGGGAAATAATTAATTTTAGGAGGGAAAAACATGTTTATCCCGCGGGAAAATGTCAACCAATGTTGAGTCAATGTTAGGTCGACGTCGTAGACGGCGGGCCAACATTGACCCAACATTGGTGCACGTCTAGAAAATATATGCATGGTGGAATGAATAGGAGTAGTCCGGGCTATGTAAAAACAGGAAACAATCAGCCAAAGTAACACATCGGTAGGCGCATTACAAGTCAGTATTAGCTCGATGTCTGAATCAATCCCATTTTGCCATTTGTTCAGGATGTGCTACACATTCTTCCCATGTTGAGCTAATGCTAGGACAGCATCATAGACAGCGTTCAAAAATAAAAAAAATGAATATATTAATTTGATCGCTATGTCATGTCCTCTTTTATAGCCCAGTAAGACATAGACGACACACTGGCAGTGTTGAGAATATAACTGACGGTTCATAAATGATAATAGCACAATTATAGCACAACAGTATCAGAATATCGGTTAATGTTTGCTTTGATGGGGATTCACAATTAACCCTTTCAGCGCGGGGATCGACTTTAGACCTCAGAATCTGAATTCTAAAGACGTCTAAAGTCGAATAAAATATGTATAATAGTCGTAGACCGATGTCATATGTATTCGAATAAAACACAAGACTTTTATGATGATTTCAAATTGAAAACAATCATTTGTTCTTCATGGTTTATACAAAAACATGTCAGCCTTTTGAGAGTTACAATGAGACCAGTGCACCGTTTGTGTCATGATTTTCTATTATTGGAAAAAATGGTGGATGGCACTATTCCTATTTCTGTGTAGTACATGTGCTGATGAAGAACGCTGCAAGAAGTCAAATTTGTGTATGCTAAACTTCTGTCAGCGTCATCGACATACAGTATGTATACCCCATGTCTTATTTCAACACACTAAATCCTCCCGACACACAGAAAGTACGCTGGACAAAGGACATACGAAGAGCTCACGCTTTCGAAATTCGTTGCATTTTTGTCGATTTCTAAAGCATGTCCAGCGAACATGCAGCGTTATCAAACACATGAAAAAAATGATCACTCAGTTTAATGTTTAATTTGCAATACACGGATCATGGCAAATGTATGTTCTTTTTTTTTGTGTATATTGGTCATTTATAGGGCAAATGTGATATGTCAACAAGTTCAATAAATGTAGGCTACCCTGTTTTGCAATCTAATTGAGCATAACTCCAATTGTACATTAAATAAATGCACATTATAATATATATTATGCCTACCATCTGAAATAAATGATAAATATATTTGAGCAGATTTACTTAATCTATCCTTCAAAACCGAAGGAAATCCTTCCCCATTTCACTGAAATATCAGCAACGATAAAATCCGTTCGACATCCAACTTCTGTGTCTGCTTTTTGCACAGTGTTGCTTCACTAAGGTTGAACTCATGATATAACGAGTCCATCGAGGGGTACACCTCTGACAAAGCATATCTGTTGGCCCTTCAAACCGACCGTTTTCGGTGTCAAAGCATGGGGAGGAATTTTTCCCTAACATTTTGCTAATTATATTATTTAGTTTTTATTAATATTCATACATGTTATTATATAACCTTCATTCCATAGATTGTATGCATATTATATAATTTACCGTTGCACTATAGAAGCAATAGCGATGAAAACAATATTTCGCATGTGAGCGGGTAAATCCCCAGTGAGCAGATACAGCCGCGCAGGGATGCACGCAGGGAGCGATAAAGCGAAACAAAACTCATTATTTCCCGTGACTGTGATTTTTAGCTCATTTGTGTAACTGCATGCCCCCCTCCGGCCAGACAACGAGGGAGCACATGATCTTGGTATTATCGCAATTCAGACGACAGAAATCTAATTTCGTTGCATGTGGACGCCTTCCCGCCTGAAAAATTACAGGAAATAGGAGATATTGTGATACTCGCCATAAAGTGTGAATGTGAATTTTTCCGGTGTGTTTTCATCCGGACATGTCTAACAAAGTTAGTGAACACATGATACTATCTAAATATTGCGTCCCTTTGGATATGAAAAGGGTGTATCTGCTACTTTACAAAGTGGCAGAGACACCCTTTCTTATCCAAGGGGCCGATTGAATCACGTTGAGTCCACGTACCCACCTAACACAAACATTGGTTCTATGTTGGCTCAACGTTGGGACAGCGTCGCAGCGTCTACTGCCCAGCTGTGAATAAATAATTTTCAGTGTGTTAAACATTAGCATTGTCTTAACATGTTTAACACTAAAAACGATAACATAATTAAGTGACCCATCTGCACGAAATCAGTCGCATCGCGCATTTTTTCAGAACATGAGATAATGTAACATTACAAAACAGAACAAAAAATTGAAATATTTTTGTGGTTCAAACCGCGAAGAATTATCGTTATTCAAACCGAAGTTATTGTATCCTAAACATTTTAAAATATGATTTTCATAAAAGAAGTGAAACCCCTCAAAGTGGGGATTTACCCCTCCCCATTTATGATTCAATGCTGTAAGCATTTTCCAAAAATATAAAAGATAATGAATCACACAAAAGGTCGATTTTATAAAAACATGTCTCTAATGTGTTTTATACAGTATTATATCATTTTTTCAAAAATATAAAAAGTACAAAAATGTTGGTGTATTGTAATATTTTTGGCATTTCTGTACCTCATAAAAATTCACGATGCGATAGATTTACGCACCGATGGGTAAAATTCCATTCTTGCTAATTGACCCACTTTTGAAATTATTTGATGTGGTAACGATTATAGTTGGGATTTGCGATCAAAGGTTAACAGAAACACATGAACGCGTATTGTGACCATGTACTTTTAATTGTCCAGCACTGAGTTTTATATGCTTGACAGATCCATTGCGGATAATAATAGTCATGTATCAAACTGCATTGTCCGCTGTCGATAAAAATACTATAAAGTAGTCAATTTGTGATAAGAACGAAATTGATTCGCAAATATTTATATAAGATACCCAGCAAACATAAAACATTTGTATAACATTTATACAGCGTCGGCCCAACATTGTATAAATGTTTTACAATTTTTTTGTTTATTCGTTTTGTAATCATGGGCTAATATATGCCTCAATTATCCTACTGAACAGAAGCCGCGATATCAACGTGAACCACAAAACGTGGTTACAAAATTAAATTGATAATGTTCTCACAAAACGCACGGTAAATCAGGCCGGCCAGAATATTTAATTCGCATGATCTGTCGGGTTTAAAAATATTAATAGCAGTTAAGTCCCACGTTATGCACTGTCGCAATTAGCACAATTAATTATCTCGCCGACCGAGAAAGAGCGGACAGTTTTCAGCGACTGCAACGGCCTAATTTTCTACTTTCACTTCGTGTATTTACTACAGTAAAACTACGAAGTGATAATTTATAGAGAGAATACGTGTCACAATACGGCGCGCTTTTATATTTTGTCCACGGCAACACTGTGTTATTTATGTAGTGTGTCAAAATATTTCACAAGTGTTCGTGGTTATTTTGTCTCATTTGGTAATTTAAAGAGATGCAAGAGTAAATGATTGAATTCGCAAAACTAACTGAATGCACATCTCGTAAAAATGAAACGAATCGGGCTTTAGGCCACCTTTGTGCACATATAGGCTAAACTGGGCCAGGAGAACCTCCTGAGGATGGTGAGATGATTGAGATGACACTGTCCTCCAGACACAGAATTCGAAATTCGAGCCCTGGCGGTCTGAGGACGAGCACGCTACCTCTCGGTCACGGAGGCTCCCCACAATACTGACTTTCACACGTGGATGGGGAAGAAACATTTTTGTTTCTTTCAAACCGCCAAGACCGGGAACCGAACCCCGATCTCTGGCGTGAAAGGCAGCGGTGCTAACCACTACCCTAGGGCCCCCGCCCAGCACATCTCGTAGGCCTATGCTTAGGACGGCCGGTATAGCCGATTAAGTCTATTTTTCCTGAGTTTGTGTCCTAGATGTATTTAGTGGGAAGAGGGGTGATGTGTGTTGGAAACGGTTTACACTTCTGTACACCAGTCCTTATGAACATGTGCAATATAACGTTTCAGGTCCTTAGGTTACGTACTTTTGTCTTTAACAAGTTTTCAGAAAAAATAGTCACAATTATATTTGTGGTTAGGAGCTTAAAGGGTTTTGGTTGGAATAATGTTGGCACAGCGCGCAGACAGTGGCCCAGCATTACATCAGCATTGGACCAATGTATCGTGTTATCTGGTGTTTCTGGCGCCGGGATGTTAAAGGGTCACCAGCATTATGCAACGTCGAAACTGGGGGTCAACATTGAAACAGCATTGGTTGAATGTCACGTGTTTGCGCAAAGTATACAACAGACACGGTGATAGATTAGTGTTGAGCCAGCGTCGTAGACAATTGACCGGCATTGAACCGGCAATAGGCTGCAATGCTGGCCCAACATTGAACCGGAATTTGGTGGGTAGGCCTACATCCTTTGTACGAGGTACATGGTAGGCCAGTATTGAATAAATATTGGTCAGCACCGGCGATAGTGGTGGAAGGAATACACGTCGAAGATCTATTTGCACTTGTCTCCTTGGTTCTTTCCTTAATTATATCCTGGACATTTATGGCTGTATTCACAAAAGAGGATTTAACAAACTCGAGCTTAGCGGTAACACAAGTGTAACTAAACTGACGTTTAAATAATTTAGAAACCGTATTCACAAAAAGCAGTTTTGCTCCAGTTTAACAAAACTTCAGAATGCCGCTTAAATCGGCTTGGTTTACAATTTGATCCGACGTTCATGCACACAAATGATGGTTACCCACATACAAAATGCATACAATTTGTGTACACAGCATACACAATTGAATACTCTGGTTGAAAACGCGTTCCAAATGACAGGAGACGTCAGCACAATGTTGGTTTAACGTTATGTCCTTGTCGCAGACAGCGTTGCATCATCAAATTAACAGTGTAGGCGAATAGTATTAGGTTTTGAAGGGGAAAAATTATGCCCAAGCTGGCATATTTTTGAAATAAATAATATTAGGCAGACTATGAATAAAATAAATGATAATTTACTTCAAGAACTGTTCCATATAAACATGTAATACAATTTGACATTTTCAGCGCGCAGTTGAAATAAATAATTTGTCCGTGACAAAAACTCCAGCTCCCCCCTCCCCTGGAGATCGAATGGTGATCCCCTCACCGACATATGTTTGTGTCCCATTATGATAATACTTTTTACTCCGGATTCAAATGTCCGTTGGATAAAATAATAAACATTATATTTCCGATAATAATTCCTGTCCGATAAGGCGGGAGCCCTGGTGCAGTTGGGGAAAACTGCCTGCTTGGAAAGTCGGAGATCGCGGGTTTAAACCCCACTCAGGCCTTGAAGTTCCAAAGAAACAAAATGTTTCTTCCCCGCTCACTCGCAAAGATTAAATATTGTGGGGGGGGGGGGAGCCTCCGTGACCGAGAGGTAGCGTGCTCAACCACAGATCACCAGGGCTCCAAATTCCAATCCTGTGTCTGGAGAGCAGTTTCATCGCATTCATCTCACCACCATCCTCGGGAGGTTCTCCTGGCCCAGTTTAGCTGATTTGTTTTCAATATTGCTCATGTCTGGCGAACTTGCGGCCATTAATGACTTTAATATGCATAATTTAGGAAAAACTGGGCCAGATACATGCAGCTAGGCCATTAAGTTAAACAAAATTTGTTGTTTCAGAGAGATATATGCCCCGGAAAATGTCAACTAGATGGCAAACTGTGCTAGATAGGTAGACTGTAAAACAAATGTGAGAGTTCAGGGAAGGATGCACATTGAAAAATTTCTATCACGCGTGCGGGGCGGGGGATTTTTGTGACCGGTTGGCCTCTTGTTACACATGTCGTCAGTGCAATGTTAATAATATGCACAGTCACCGCCATTTCTGGATGACGTAAATTACAATATTACATTTTTTTGTAATGTACCTTACGTTTGATTTCCGCTAGCATTGGGCAAGCGTATACACGACGCTGACCCAGCAATAAACACATACACAGTGTATATATGCGTGGGCACAAACGCGTCAACTAAACAATATTATCATCAGAATAGACGACTTCGAACTTCCTGGTTGTGAGGCAGCACATTAAGTATCAATTAATTAGTTTTCTCTTTCTAATTAGTGATATCTCCCCAACACGTTATTGTGCGCTCACTGAACTGGTGTGACTAACCTTTTAACCGCCAAATTATTCAATCTGAATTTTCACCCACTTGAAGTTGTGTCTCGCTGACGCGATCCACAACTTCAAGTGAGTGAAATTTATTCAGATTTGACAAAATGGAGGTCAACTGTTTTCAAATATTGCTGATTGACGTCACATTTTATCTTTGACATGTTTAAAAGGTGGTAAATGTGCTAATAAAAAATGAAAACCCGAATATATGCGGCACCGGCGGTTAAAGGGTTAATTAACCTAGTTTATTCAGTAGAATGCTAATCCTTATCGTTATACTGAATAGGGCGGGGGCCCGGTTGTCTGCTACGCCGAAGATCGCAGGCTCGTCCCCTAGTCTAGTATTCAGATTTTAAATAAACGAAATGTTTCTTCCTCCCTATTCAGCATTGTGGGGAGCCTCCGTGACCTAGAGGTGGATTCTTGTGTCCATATAATAATATAATTCATCTCACCTTCCCCAGGATGTTGTCCTGATCCAGTTGGGCCTGTATGTGCACAACATTTTAATTAAAGTTCCATTCATTTACCCATTTTCACTACTGAATCATTGTGTTGTCACGTGTCACTAATTTGATCTGCATCACACATCTGGAATTGCTGGTAGACATAAGGGGGCCACTTTTAAATCTCCAGGGGGGGGGGGGGGGTGGTGTAAGTTTGAAATAAATAATTTTGGGGCAGACTCTGCATGAAATGATTAAGGAGTACTATTATTTCAATAACTATCCTATGAAAGCACGTGATAAATTTGAAATTTTCAGCGCGCAGCTGAGCTGGGTTGAAATGAATAATTTCTGCGCTAGTTAGCTGTCCGGCGCAGGTTATAATTGGACAATTGTACCAGAAAAAAAAAAAAAATAAGAAAATAAGCAAACAAATATAATAGGCCAATCCATTAAAGAAAGCAAACTTATAAACATGGTAACAAATGCGGACATTTAATACACGCCATGTCGGGAGAAAAGCTGATCAATAGACCACCAAACTTGTATTTTGTATTATTTGTGCAGTATATTCTGAAATTACTTAATCAATAGTTCTACAGTATTTATACTGTCTGTGAAACATATCACAGACTATATTTTGTTTTCTCTGTTTAAAGCTGGCGTTAACAAAGAACGAGAAGTAACACAGATTATATTCAGGAATTTGCAATCTGCCCCAACTCGTCTCAATGTTGGTTATTAAGTCAACGCTGGTTTGTCCGCAAGCTGGTTTGATTGTATTACTTTGCTGGGATTTATCCACTATTTCTCTGTTTCTCCCTCTTTCTCTCTCTCTCTCTCTCTCTCTCTGTTACTCTGGTTGTGTCTTTTTATGGTGAAATTGCTGGCTAAGCATCCGCCATGTTTATGACTTCAATATTGTAGTTGGCAGGGTCGGTCGTTGGTATTGCAGGCACGACACGCACTGCCACATTTTACAGGGCCTGAGAAAGTCTTACGGACTTCCTACAATATTGCGTCAAGTGACGTTTGCAATGGCCCCAACAGCTGGCGTCCCTATAATATCCCCATATTTCTTTTGGTAGTTTTATATTTTCACAGAAATATTATTTTTTAATAAAAACTACTTGACACCCCAGAAAAATACAACAATGTTAAGCTAGTATAAAGGGTATGATAAAGGGTCAAATTAGATCTGATATTAGATTTTAATTGATATGCAATATCCATAACATGATACGTCTTTAGTGCTGCTGAATATGCCTACCACTAAACGAGATCACTAATGTCAACTTAAAACATAATTATATCACCGTTGCGTATTTAGAACAATAAATATTATATCATATCGTATGTATCGATAGGGTACTATAGGGTATACTATCACTACTCATTTTGCCGATAACGCCTTTTATTTCAAGCTCACAAAGTTTCTGTCCGATAAAACTAATGTAGGGGGGAGCCTGGTATGTATTTTATACGGAAGAAGTCGTGATCTCACAGTAATAATAGAGAAACTGTCGATAACATAAGGGCCAGTCCACGTCAATTTAACGAAAATCTGGGAGGCCCCACGCACTTTGTCTCAGATTTTCTTTATTTTTTTACAGGTTATTCCAAAACTATTCAGATGATCAAATGTGAAGTTTTGGTTCTATTGTCCCAATAGTTTTCGAGATATGATCATTTTAGTATGCCCTGGTTACTCATAATTTGGTGAACGTCAATTCTGAAGCCATGTTCACAGTAGAATATCTCAGCAAATAATAGGCTTAGAGGTCTGAAATATTTTGTACCAGTTCTCAGTAACATATATGATTGGACTACAGTAAAATAACATACATTTACATACACTTTTTCAACTCGTGAAGCTGGATAGACATATTTGAGAGCCTTTTAATTAACGGCATACCATTCCATTGGAAGGCCTCAATTTTTTGTCTCCTATTTACCAACCATTATGGCTATTAAATGATATCAATATGGCTATCAACCCTTGTGTGATGGACTATGATAGGATAGGCTTCATAAGTTTGAAAAAAAATGTTCCACTGCTGATTTTAAGTGATGGGAAACATCATGTTGCAGTACATAAAAGTCGTGACACAAATTGCATTTTGAAGTACATGTTTATTTATAAGAAAAAAATGTCTTTATGCAAATCTATATTGGTTATTAATAAGTTTACCATTTGACTTTTATATGTTTATTTATAAGAAAAAAAATTATTTATGCAAATCTATCTTGGTTATTAATAAGTTTAACATTTTACTTTTATATTGACATTTCGCACTTGTGAGATCATTTATAAATGTATAATATTTCTAAACATTATATTATGGGCGAAGACCTACTAATACGTATTGGAGGCGTATCACAGTCAGGTGAGGTTTTTATGGATAAAGGTCACGATACGAGTGACCTGTATGCATTTTCTCGCACGATAAATACAAAATATGAATTAGATAGACCTAAATCTATTTAAAAACATCAGGATTTATTTGGATATTGAAAGTCCCACCAGCGCCGCGGCATCACTGAAAAATGTTGACAGGAATCATCTGACATATTCCTACGCTGACACACAGGTGCTGTGACGTTAAAATAAACAGTACATTTTGAAACTCCACTAAAATATTTTAATTACAATATTTATTTTACATCTTTTGTGGGCAAATACAATTGAGCTTCTGGAAAATTCACCATAGTGGCAGTAACGAACTACTTTGTTTTGGATAGATGTTACATAAATTAATACAGGTGTGGTATGCCAGCGCGTGGCACAGAGTGCGAGTGCGGGATTATCCGGACTTGTACACAAGCAGGCCAATCACTGCCAGAGTGCGAGAATGCTATTTCCCATTTGATTTTTTTGTCTGCTATTGCTCGTACAGGGGGTGGGCTGACACAAGTGAAATAATACTTTGTAAACCATACATTTGGGTGCCATCTTGGTGCCAGTACAACATGTACAATGCATCCGTTGTCTTTTTTAGGCCCACCCCTGTGGATAAAATACAATATAACCTTGAAAAATGTTCAGTTACAAGACTTGGTAGACTGTGATATACCTTCAAAAAATATAATTATGTCTTCAAGTATTTATAATATAATCAGCAATACAGTATACAATACCTTAGTAAATGACATCACGAGTCCAAAGAATCACTATACATGAATGTTAAAATTAACCAGGATGAATTTGCATAAAGAAGATGATTTTTCTTATATATGAACTACATGTCATTAGCTTCCAAATGCAATTGGTTTTGATGAATTTTGTGACAACAGGAGGTTTCTCCTTACGTAAAACCCACTTAAAATCAGTAACTAAACATTTTTCAATACTCGGAAACCTCTCCCACCATAGTCCATCACCCCAGAGTTGACATATTGCTATTTGTTCATAGCCAGTATGGTTGGTATATGGGAGACAAAAAATTGAGATACTTTTTCCAATGGAATGGTATGTTTCAGGGTCTCAAATATGTCTATGCGGCCTCGCGAGTGCAAAGATCACCTGAAATGAATGTTAAAAATAGCACGGAAGGATTTGCATAAAATGTAAGATTTTTTTTTAGCAAATATACTACATTTCATGAGCTTTCAAATGCAGTTGGTTTGAAGACTTTTATTTACCGCCCACATGAGGTTTTTCATCATTGAAAATTTGTCATCAAACGTATGTTTGGTATGTAGGAGAAAAAAAAAATTGGGAGGCTCCTGTCAATGAAATGGCATGATTGAGAGTCTCAAATATGTCTGCTAGTTAAGGACTTATTAATATTTTCCTTAATTTGATTATTCCTGAACTGCAGAATTCTATGTAAATGTATGTCATATGCTAAGAAATGGTACAAAAAAATTCAGACCTCTAACCCCATTATTTGCGGAGATATTCTACTGTGAACATGGCTCCAGAATAGACGTTCACCATATTTTGGGTAAATCGACCAACACCAGGCATGCTAAAATGACCATATCTCCAAAAATATTTGAGCTACAAGACATAAACTTCACATTTGGTCATCTGAATAGTTGTGGAATAACCTGTGAAAATTTAAAGAAAACCTGGGACAAAGTGCGTGGGGCCTTCGTTGAGTTAACATGGACTGACTCATACAATAAGGGCCTATAAAAACATAGTTTTATTGACGAATAAAACAACCTGCTAGATAAGCAGGTTGCTAAAAACATCACCACTAATAGTTTTTCAATAGTTCGCCCAGTGACGAACGCATGTTTATCATGTTAATCGCTTTATATAATAATGTATGTGGTGGGTTCAACATCTTTAAAATGTGTTTAGTCTCAGTGCGAAATAATAATAATAATAAAACAACACTGCCATCCACCCCCAAGCAATCAATTAATCAATCTTTTGGATTTACAGAGCAGAACACTCACCTACATGTTTTATTTTACCCTCCTGTACTAACAGCTGTCGCGTTTGTTATCAGATATATGTCATATGAATATGATAATAATTATTATATCCGATATCTCTTTCAAGCATCATAAAATCTAAGTTCGCGTTACAACGTACATACGTTGTAACGGGGACTTACATTTCATGATGCTTGAAAGAGATATCAGATGATAATTATTATCATATTCATATGACATATTATTTTGTGCACTCCAAAAATATACGGTAACTTAGGGTAGTGTACTGGAGACACATCACAATACAAGAAGTCACACTTCCTCCGCTCAACAGTGGAGCCAATGCAGCACCCACAGCAGTGCTTTGGCACTGGTTTAGGCCGTGGTAGCCTTAAATAACCGGCAATAGCGTATTTGACATTAGGTCTCTCACGTGGGATGAATTGAGTTACCCAGAGGGAGTTATCCTTCCTATTGCTACTGAGACTGGGGACTATCCGACCCGAGGATAGCGGAGCTGCGCGGAATGCCACAGATTTTCAGCATTAAATTGCACAGCGAAACCCAAGTCTCTGATCATCAGGGCATGTCTGGGGGTAGATCCCCTAGACATGCCCAGAACCCCTTATCGGGCTAACGAAGGAAAACGCTCTTAATAACCCACCATGCCCTATCTCCCCCACCCTCACATCATCATCTGTACATCATTCATCTCATCGATTGACTACAACGTTTTTATCGTATTACAATGTCACTTAAAAGACCATTCGTGCCGAAAAGTGACGTGAAGCAATGATTTACTGCTACTACTGATTGCTGAATCGTATAATGCATTTTAATTGCCGGACTTTCAATATTTCTTGTCATGTGAAAAAATCATAGCAAAATGAAACGCGTCTCTCGGATCACTAATTCAGCAGTTTCATTTTCCCTGTTCTCCATATGACATCCAATTTCGACAGGAAGCATTTGTGGATGTCATGCGTGTGCGTGATATTTGAGTTATCGTTTGTCTCCATGTTTTATTAATATAATCTGCTAGGAAGTTTTTTGCTATGTTCGCTAACCCAACAAAACCAGCATGAGGTTATTGTTGCAATATTCAATATACATGGCATATCATCGATATTACTTAACAGAACCTATATTACATGTATCTTAGATGATGAAAAACAGCTTTATGTTATGCTTCATGCAACTCAACAACGAGGTTGATTCCATATAAGAACTATTATGTTATCAGATTGTTTTGATATATTTTATTGTATTAGTATTGTATTATTTGGTATCATTTTGTACGATTTACTTTGCTTTTTGTGTATGTACATGTTTATGTAAAAAGGGGCTTGGACATTTCTTTATTATTGGATTATTTCAAAGTGTTCTACATGTATATATTTTATAGTTTTATGCGCTTTCTAGAGTTTCGTTTTTGCGACTATTTATACTGTGCTAGCTCAGTGTCGCGAACATACAGTTATTGTCCTCCTTTTATAATAACATGTAAAAACAATGATGTTAGCCCGTTAACCGACAAGTTATTTAATTTGAATTTTTACCCACTTGAAGTTGCGTCTCGCTGACGCGATCCACAACTTCAATTGAGTGAAAATTATTCAGATTTTGCAAAATGGAGGTTAACTGTTTTCAAATATTGCTGTTCGATGTCACATTTTATCTTTAACATGTTAAAAAGGTGGTACTTGATGTGCTAATAAAAAAGTAAACCCGAATATATGCGGCACCGGCGGATAACGGGTTAATGTTGATCTTTCTCTGGTGGTGGATGCGCCACTCGGAATTCGGATGATTCTGGATTTCTCATGGTATCACACCTATATCACACAGACTGCATGCTTCAAACGTAGTGTACTTTCACTATTCATACTTTATGTGATTGCTTATAGTGTGTACATATTTAACTTTTTTTTTATTGATATAATATAAATTATACTGGTTAACAATAAGGTCCGTGAAGCTAGTCACTTATTCCATATTCCCGTTTCCCGTTTCCTCAAAAAATAACTAAAAGTCGTCGATCATCAAAATTAAGGTACAGGTGCCTGGCGCCTACTCATTCAATGTTTTTTCCACCGTGACCTTGACTTTAACATCTCAAGGTCCTAGAGAAAAATGAGGTCAAAAATCGAGGGTAGCCAGAAATTAAAACTAAAAGTCGTGGGTCATCAAAATTAAGGTAAGGTCTACATGTGCCTGGCGCCCACCCGTCTTTTCTACCGCACACTATGTACACATCACAAGAAAATTCTTTTAATTTCATTTAATTGACTATTTGAACTTTTTAGATACACTCCTACAGAAATCGTTGTACAATTCCTGCGGGAGGAATGTAAGCTCTATAATTTATTTTAGTAATGGTTACAAATCGACTCGATACATCAATGTATTCATAAAGTCACTCCAATTTAATTCAAAAAAACATCAGTTATTGATATAAACTTTATTAGTCTTCCATTTTATAATCTTTTCAGTTTTTACATATATTGTCATCTCAATTTGTACATACATTGTCTTGTGGTGTTGCGCAGGCGTTGAAACATGTCATCTGAACACGCCACAAATAGGTTCCAGAGACATGTTTTTTAAATGAATTGCTCTAGCTGTCTAGTGCGAACGTCGTCATTAGTTTGATCTTTTTACTTTACCATCATTTTATTACACAACATAATTTTGATGTTGTTTTTAACCTCCATTATCACTTAAATTGTCATTCTGGTCGGAAAGTGACGTTAAGAAACTTACTTACTTTATGAAATTGAAATATTATTTTCATGTACACAATTGTATGTATTTACAATCGCATATTTGTACAATTATTTTAAATATATTTGGACATACAGCCTAATAAATAAATAAGTAGAATAAAATATGCTAAACTTGCATTGTCTATGCAAAAACGTACTGTCTATGCTCGTGAGTAAAAATATAACATAAGTATCAAAAAGCCAAATTTATCATACCAGAAATTAATTATATCATTATGATGTGTATTAAAAATATATAGTGTGACAGTCATTGGGTCGCACACATTATAAACTACTTTTTTTTCATTGGAATTGTTAATTTTACAAATCAATGGAATTGGCGTTTTTTTGTTTAATAAAAAATTAGGTAAATTAAGAATGTATCATCACAAAGCCGGGCGGGGGCCCTAGGGTAGTGGTTAGCACCGCAGCCTTTCACGCCAGAGTTCGGGGTTCGGTTCTCGATCTCGGCGGTTTGAAAGAAAAACAAAAATGTTTCGTCCCCATCCACGTGTGAAAGTCAGTATTGTGGGGAGCCTCTGTGACCGAGAGGTTTGGGTGCTCGGCCTCAGACCGCCAGGGCTTGAATTTTGAATCCTGTGTCTGGAGGACAGTGTCATCTCAATCATCTCACCATCCTCAGCAGGTTGTCCTGGCCCAGTTTAGCCTATATGTGCACAAAGGTGGCCTAAAGCCCGATTCATTTTATTTTCATTATCACATAGCCACTATATACACTCTGGATCAGTGACACAAATGTGCTCTTGTTGCACCTGCTAAGCTTGAATCTGTTACAGAAATGTACACAATCAACTGCATCAAAAAATTCTAACTCGGAAAGGTAGGTCTATAAACATGATACGGACGAAAAAACCTGAGAAATAAAAATCTAGTTAAAAATACCAAAAGGCGAAAGGTAGTATTTGCTTACATTACAAGTTAACAGATACTGTATTTTTACTTTGCAGATGAGAATAGCTCTGTCGGGTCAAGGCAAACAGCAGCAGGCTAGCTGCTGCCATCGCCGCGCTAAAAAACTGTTCATTGAGAGCGCAGCTTAACGACGCGTTGATGAGAGAACATACTGTGACTGTCCGGACAGTAACAAGCCTAGAGAGATGTCCCTGTAGTAGTGGGATTTATCACCCGTCCCGACCGCTCCGTAAGCCGTGACATGCTCGCCCAGTGTCACTCTGCACAATTACCAAAGAGGCGCTGCCCAACGCTGAATCGGCGATGGGCAGCAGCTGCCCATCGCCGATTCAGCGTTGGGCAGTATTATACAAGCTGCTTGTCAGTCGACTTTTCAGGCTTTGCTGCGCCGGCCGTCTTTGCTATAGTTGCCGGAGCAGGAGACAGTGCCGGCGTCTTCTTTACCGCCCCGCCGCGACCTCCCCAAGGACGAGGGGAGACTGGGGTAAGACGAAATAAAACGATCAATTTGTTGCCTTGAGACTGTGCCGTTACGCACGAGCCGTCAACACGCGACGGATCGTTTGTTCGACTCAGGGCCAACGACTATGGCGTTGATCAGGCGTTACGCCACATTTTCACTTGATTCCTGTATGTGAAGTCCGCCGTGGACCGTGTTTAACTTGCCAACATGTGCTATTTGATTCCCCTATCCAATCTCTTCTAATATAAATGCGCATTTTAAAGATGTATTATCTTATGAATTAGTGACAGTCTATAGTGTGAATTATCCCAGGAAACCGATACATTGACCTACTTTTGCTTTAATGCTTGTGCACCTTTTGCGCCACTGTCCCAATAATAAAACAACATTGGGTCAATGACTTTATCCTGGCGATGTGAATGACGGAGTGATTGTGATTTATTGGCGTGTTTAGCATTCAGATGTAGTCTCCCAGCAGACACAAGACGATGAAGCAATGTTGGTTCGACGTTGGTCCACCGTCTATGACGCTGGACCAACGCCAAACCAACATTGATTCAACATTTCAGCTATTGGGCTTAGGGATGATGCAAAGTTAAAAAAAATCCAAACATCCAAATAACATTTGGGAATGGGTTGGTAGGTCCAGGGCCATTTTGGATAGAAAATTGGAAAACCATTAAAAAATTGAAATATTTGATGATTATTGTTTTTTTTGGATTTTTTTTAACTTTGCAACATCCCTTAGTCATTACAAATAAAATAATATGATCAGCTCTAAAAGTTTTAAAAGCTGTAGACCATTCTATGTATATTTCTGGTTTTAGTTGAACACCAGTTGCCCTAATGTCTGTAATCAGCGTGATGGCTTTTGGGTACAGATGTGTCCTGCTATTCGTACACAGTGGACTAGTCCTCTAACGATTGAAAATAAACGCAGATACCATTTAGACATACTGGTGTCTAATCTCAGTCTTTATATATCAGCCGTTTTATGTTGGTTACAATAATGTAAGTGACAGAATGGGATGCCACAAATAAAAATTAAAAAGTAACAAGTAAAACAAGTAAATAAAACAAGTAAAATATAATCGGATGGTAGAGTGCCAAGGTCACGTGGACAATAGTCTCGTTCTCGTTATTAACGGGAAAGATTCGTTGCTGATCCAGGGGAAATCTCCTAAACATCGCTATTTATGTATCAGCCTCATAAAGCTGACATCCACACATTGCTTCACCTGCTCCAACCATAGTATATCACTGTGCTTGAAAGAGTGCTAGCTACAACCCACAATGATCCGTGGTAAAATCAGGTGTCTTATCACGCTGGGAAAATGTATGCCATTAAATGGCTACATGCAAATTTATACACTGTTACACTGTCACTTAGAATTGCTGAAAAGTTGGTGTAAAATATTGAAATGATTTAGTTATCATAAAAGCTCAAATCCGTGTTTACCAAAATGCATGTTGTTGAAATATCTTTGAGATCTGATTACCTATATATGGCCACATAGAAACATCAAACTATAGCGTGACAGGCAGTGGTGCTGACCATTGCATCAGAGACCTCCAGAATCTACTGAGTTTACCAAACCGCGGATGTCATTAGACCAGAACATTCAGAATGGATGACGTTTTATTGTTGACGTCCCGGTCTGCGATGCTGGCGCAGTATTATTAAGACAACACGGTGTCGTTTTACCGTGGGTGATGTGGTCGACGCAAAGCAAATATAATTCAATAGGAATAAGAAACGTATGTTTAGCCACGATTTTGGTGCAGTGAGGAAGCACCTGTTCGTTCTAGATTTGTTACTGGAAAGAAAAGTGTTGAAAGAAAAGTGTCGAATGTGGTGCATTCTCATTATGATAGATTTGTAAATTTGGTAGCATTGTCATGTCAGTTATCATTGTATTTCGGTAGACATTATTATGGAGGTAGCATAATCATAATTGTAGCATTGTGATCGTGGTAGCATTGTCATCGTTGCATTGCAGTCGTGATAGCTTTGTCGTTATGGTAGCATTGTCATCATTGTGACATTTTCATAATGGTGGCATTTTGATCGTGGTAATGTTTTTGTCATCGTTGCATTTCAGTAGTGATAGCGTTGACGTTATGGTAGCATTGTCATCATTGTGATATTGTCATAGTTGTAGCATTGTCATCGTTGTAGCATTGTCATCGTTGCATCGCAGTCGTGATAGCTTTGTCGTCATTGTAGCATTGTCATCATTGTGAAATTGGCATAATGGTAGCATTATCATCATTGTAGTATTAAAATCTAGTTAAAAATACCAAAAGGCGAAAGGTAGTATTTGCTTACATTACAAGTTAACAGATACTGTATTTTTACTTTGCAGATGAGAATAGCTCTGTCGGGTCAAGGCAAACAGCAGCAGGCTAGCTGCTGCCATCGCCGCGCTAAAAAACTGTTCATTGAGAGCGCAGCTTAACGACGCGTTGATGAGAGAACATACTGTGACTGTCCGGACAGTAACAAGCCTAGAGAGATGTCCCTGTAGTAGTGGGATTTATCACCCGTCCCGACCGCTCCGTAAGCCGTGACATGCTCGCCCAGTGTCACTCTGCACAATTACCAAAGAGGCGCTGCCCAACGCTGAATCGGCGATGGGCAGCAGCTGCCCATCGCCGATTCAGCGTTGGGCAGTATTATACAAGCTGCTTGTCAGTCGACTTTTCAGGCTTTGCTGCGCCGGCCGTCTTTGCTATAGTTGCCGGAGCAGGAGACAGTGCCGGCGTCTTCTTTACCGCCCCGCCGCGACCTCCCCAAGGACGAGGGGAGACTGGGGTAAGACGAAATAAAACGATCAATTTGTTGCCTTGAGACTGTGCCGTTACGCACGAGCCGTCAACACGCGACGGATCGTTTGTTCGACTCAGGGCCAACGACTATGGCGTTGATCAGGCGTTACGCCACATTTTCACTTGATTCCTGTATGTGAAGTCCGCCGTGGACCGTGTTTAACTTGCCAACATGTGTTATTTGATTCCCCTATCCAATCTCTTCTAATATAAATGCGCATTTTAAAGATGTATTATCTTATGAATTAGTGACAGTCTATAGTGTGAATTATCCCAGGAAACCGATACATTGACCTACTTTTGCTTTAATGCTTGTGCACCTTTTGCGCCACTGTCCCAATAATAAAACAACATTGGGTCAATGACTTTATCCTGGCGATGTGAATAACGGAGTGATTGTGATTTATTGGCGTGTTTAGCATTCAGATGTAGTCTCCCAGCAGACACAAGACGATGAAGCAATGTTGGTTCGACGTTGGTCCACCGTCTATGACGCTGGACCAACGCCAAACCAACATTGATTCAACATTTCAGCTATTGGGCTTAGGGATGATGCAAAGTTAAAAAAATCCAAACATCCAAATAACATTTGGGAATGGGTTGGTAGGTCCAGGGCCATTTTGGATAGAAAATAGAAAATTGGAAAACCATTAAAAAATTGAAATATTTGATGATTATTGTTTTTTTTGGATTTTTTTTAACTTTGCAACATCCCTTAGTCATTACAAATAAAATAATATGATCAGCTCTAAAAGTTTTAAAAGCTGTAGACCATTCTATGTATATTTCTGGTTTTAGTTGAACACCAGTTGCCCTAATGTCTGTAATCAGCGTGATGGCTTTTCGGTACAGATGTGTCCTGCTATTCGTACACAGTGGACTAGTCCTCTAACGATTGAAAATAAACGCAGATACCATTTAGACATACTGGTGTCTAATCTCAGTCTTTATATATCAGCCGTTTTATGTTGGTTACAATAATGTAAGTGACAGAATGGGATGCCACAAATAAAAATTAAAAAGTAACAAGTAAAACAAGTAAATAAAACAAGTAAAATATAATCGGATGGTAGAGTGCCAAGGTCACGTGGACAATAGTCTCGTGCTCGTTATTAACGGGAAAGATTCGTTGCTGATCCAGGGGAAATCTCCTAAACATCGCTATTTATGTATCAGCCTCATAAAGCTGACATCCACACATTGCTTCACCTGCTCCAACCATAGTATATCACTGTGCTTGAAAGAGTGCTAGCTACAACCCACAATGATCCGTGGTAAAATCAGGTGTCTTATCACGCTGGGAAAATGTATGCCATTAAATGGCTACATGCAAATTTATACACTGTTACACTGTCACTTAGAATTGCTGAAAAGTTGGTGTAAAATATTGAAATGATTTAGTTATCATAAAAGCTCAAATCCGTGTTTACCAAAATGCATGTTGTTGAAATATCTTTGAGATCTGATTACCTATATATGGCCACATAGAAACATCAAACTATAGCGTGACAGGCAGTGGTGCTGACCATTGCATCAGAGACCTCCAGAATCTACTGAGTTTACCAAACCGCGGATGTCATTAGACCAGAACATTCAGAATGGATGACGTTTTATTGTTGACGTCCCGGTCTGCGATGCTGGCGCAGTATTATTAAGACAACACGGTGTCGTTTTACCGTGGGTGATGTGGTCGACGCAAAGCAAATATAATTCAATAGGAATAAGAAACGTATGTTTAGCCACGATTTTGGTGCAGTGAGGAAGCACCTGTTCGTTCTAGATTTGTTACTGGAAAGAAAAGTGTTGAAAGAAAAGTGTCGAATGTGGTGCATTCTCATTATGATAGATTTGTAAATTTGGTAGCATTGTCATGTCAGTTATCATTGTATTTCGGTAGACATTATTATGGAGGTAGCATAATCATAATTGTAGCATTGTGATCGTGGTAGCATTGTCATCGTTGCATTGCAGTCGTGATAGCTTTGTCGTTATGGTAGCATTGTCATCATTGTGACATTTTCATAATGGTGGCATTTTGATCGTGGTAATGTTTTTGTCATCGTTGCATTTCAGTAGTGATAGCGTTGACGTTATGGTAGCATTGTCATCATTGTGATATTGTCATAGTTGTAGCATTGTCATCGTTGTAGCATTGTCATCGTTGCATCGCAGTCGTGATAGCTTTGTCGTCATTGTAGCATTGTCATCATTGTGAAATTGGCATAATGGTAGCATTATCATCATTGTAGTATTAAAATCTAGTTAAAAATACCAAAAGGCGAAAGGTAGTATTTGCTTACATTACAAGTTAACAGATACTGTATTTTTACTTTGCAGATGAGAATAGCTCTGTCGGGTCAAGGCAAACAGCAGCAGGCTAGCTGCTGCCATCGCCGCGCTAAAAAACTGTTCATTGAGAGCGCAGCTTAACGACGCGTTGATGAGAGAACATACTGTGACTGTCCGGACAGTAACAAGCCTAGAGAGATGTCCCTGTAGTAGTGGGATTTATCACCCGTCCCGACCGCTCCGTAAGCCGTGACATGCTCGCCCAGTGTCACTCTGCACAATTACCAAAGAGGCGCTGCCCAACGCTGAATCGGCGATGGGCAGCAGCTGCCCATCGCCGATTCAGCGTTGGGCAGTATTATACAAGCTGCTTGTCAGTCGACTTTTCAGGCTTTGCTGCGCCGGCCGTCTTTGCTATAGTTGCCGGAGCAGGAGACAGTGCCGGCGTCTTCTTTACCGCCCCGCCGCGACCTCCCCAAGGACGAGGGGAGACTGGGGTAAGACGAAATAAAACGATCAATTTGTTGCCTTGAGACTGTGCCGTTACGCACGAGCCGTCAACACGCGACGGATCGTTTGTTCGACTCAGGGCCAACGACTATGGCGTTGATCAGGCGTTACGCCACATTTTCACTTGATTCCTGTATGTGAAGTCCGCCGTGGACCGTGTTTAACTTGCCAACATGTGTTATTTGATTCCCCTATCCAATCTCTTCTAATATAAATGCGCATTTTAAAGATGTATTATCTTATGAATTAGTGACAGTCTATAGTGTGAATTATCCCAGGAAACCGATACATTGACCTACTTTTGCTTTAATGCTTGTGCACCTTTTGCGCCACTGTCCCAATAATAAAACAACATTGGGTCAATGACTTTATCCTGGCGATGTGAATGACGGAGTGATTGTGATTTATTGGCGTGTTTAGCATTCAGATGTAGTCTCCCAGCAGACACAAGACGATGAAGCAATGTTGGTTCGACGTTGGTCCACCGTCTATGACGCTGGACCAACGCCAAACCAACATTGATTCAACATTTCAGCTATTGGGCTTAGGGATGATGCAAAGTTAAAAAAAATCCAAACATCCAAATAACATTTGGGAATGGGTTGGTAGGTCCAGGGCCATTTTGGATAGAAAATAGAAAATTGGAAAACCATTAAAAAATTGAAATATTTGATGATTATTGTTTTTTTTGGATTTTTTTTAACTTTGCAACATCCCTTAGTCATTACAAATAAAATAATATGATCAGCTCTAAAAGTTTTAAAAGCTGTAGACCATTCTATGTATATTTCTGGTTTTAGTTGAACACCAGTTGCCCTAATGTCTGTAATCAGCGTGATGGCTTTTCGGTACAGATGTGTCCTGCTATTCGTACACAGTGGACTAGTCCTCTAACGATTGAAAATAAACGCAGATACCATTTAGACATACTGGTGTCTAATCTCAGTCTTTATATATCAGCCGTTTTATGTTGGTTACAATAATGTAAGTGACAGAATGGGATGCCACAAATAAAAATTAAAAAGTAACAAGTAAAACAAGTAAATAAAACAAGTAAAATATAATCGGATGGTAGAGTGCCAAGGTCACGTGGACAATAGTCTCGTGCTCGTTATTAACGGGAAAGATTCGTTGCTGATCCAGGGGAAATCTCCTAAACATCGCTATTTATGTATCAGCCTCATAAAGCTGACATCCACACATTGCTTCACCTGCTCCAACCATAGTATATCACTGTGCTTGAAAGAGTGCTAGCTACAACCCACAATGATCCGTGGTAAAATCAGGTGTCTTATCACGCTGGGAAAATGTATGCCATTAAATGGCTACATGCAAATTTATACACTGTTACACTGTCACTTAGAATTGCTGAAAAGTTGGTGTAAAATATTGAAATGATTTAGTTATCATAAAAGCTCAAATCCGTGTTTACCAAAATGCATGTTGTTGAAATATCTTTGAGATCTGATTACCTATATAGAGCCACATAGAAACATCAAACTATAGCGTGACAGGCAGTGGTGCTGACCATTGCATCAGAGACCTCCAGAATCTACTGAGTTTACCAAACCGCGGATGTCATTAGACCAGAACATTCAGAATGGATGACGTTTTATTGTTGACGTCCCGGTCTGCGATGCTGGCGCAGTATTATTAAGACAACACGGTGTCGTTTTACCGTGGGTGATGTGGTCGACGCAAAGCAAATATAATTCAATAGGAATAAGAAACGTATGTTTAGCCACGATTTTGGTGCAGTGAGGAAGCACCTGTTCGTTCTAGATTTGTTACTGGAAAGAAAAGTGTTGAAAGAAAAGTGTCGAATGTGGTGCATTCTCATTATGATAGATTTGTAAATTTGGTAGCATTGTCATGTCAGTTATCATTGTATTTCGGTAGACATTATTATGGAGGTAGCATAATCATAATTGTAGCATTGTGATCGTGGTAGCATTGTCATCGTTGCATTGCAGTCGTGATAGCTTTGTCGTTATGGTAGCATTGTCATCATTGTGACATTTTCATAATGGTGGCATTTTGATCGTGGTAATGTTTTTGTCATCGTTGCATTTCAGTAGTGATAGCGTTGACGTTATGGTAGCATTGTCATCATTGTGATATTGTCATAGTTGTAGCATTGTCATCGTTGTAGCATTGTCATCGTTGCATCGCAGTCGTGATAGCTTTGTCGTCATTGTAGCATTGTCATCATTGTGAAATTGGCATAATGGTAGCATTATCATCATTGTAGTATTATAATCATGTTATCATCATGCGTTATCATCATGCACTATCATCATGCCTTATCATTATACGTCATCATCATTATCATCATCAGAAGTCATATATGGGGTGATTGGCTATCATGTGACTTTCACATGTAAGCCAATCACCCCATATAAGGTAACACTTGTGCCCCATCTTGTGGCAACTGTGTCACAAAATTATTCATATTATATAAGGGGTGATAGATCACCTTTAACACATTGGACCACAGTGAAGTCATCGGCCTGTTGGAGGATTGGTGTGGTATATCTGGTAATGCCCTCCGGTCACAGGTTTGTCTCATCGGTCGATAGCAAATAGAGTCAAATAATGTGTGGGTAAACCTTTCCAAACAAACGTTGGTGTTCCACAGGGCCGCCCCTTTTCATACTCTATGCAACACCTTTTAGTAAAATAATTCCTAGACATAATGTGTGTCCCTAATTTTATGCTGATAAGACACAGATCTATATCACATTATCCAAAATAATAAGAAATTTTCAATGTCATTATCACTATTGCAGGATTTTCTGTTGGACGTACGTAGGTGGATGGATGAGAAGTAGTAAAGTCACGTTAAATCTAGATAAAACAGATACTTTACTGTTTTCAACAAAATGACATCGAAAAGAATTTATGAAATATTGCCCAGCAAAATTATTAGATCATGAAATAACACCAACAAACTCAGCACGAAATATTGTTAAATTTCCTCAAGAATATATCACTGGTTTGTCGTTCTTGCTGCTAGAAAATTCGTGACTTACATCGCATGCGATCTGAAGTATCTAAAACCATGGTTGCAACAGCACTGCTTTCAAGTAAACTGGACTATTGCAACTGCCTCTTCTATAATGTCACAAAAAGGCTCCAGGGAGTTCAAAATTGTCTAGCTCGAAAGGTGACACGCTCTCCTCAGCTGTCTAGAACAACGCCACTTCTAAAGTCGTTGCATTGGCTTCCGGTCTCATTTAGAATCAAATTTAAGATATGTTTAGTCGCCTATAATGCCTTGTGCAATAATCAGCCAGGCTACCTGAAGGAACCTAAAAGGGTTAATGCTTCGAAACGCACTCGTGATCTTCGCTCATCTGACCAAAATGTGTTATGTGGGTGAAGGGTCTTTATCTGTGGCGGCACCAGAATTGCAGAACTGTCTTTCCTCTGAAAAATCTAATTTAACCAATCTAACCAAGAAGTTCGGTGCTATAGAAGTCTATTTATTCATATTCATATCAATATTCATATTATCATAATGCATTATCATCTTGCATTATCATGATTATCATCACTATTATCATCATGCGTTATCATCATTGTCATCGTTATTATTATCATGCATTATTATCATGCATTGTCATCATGCATTGTTATCATGAAAGATTTATCATCATGGTAGCTTGTCATCATGATAGCTTTATCATCATGGTAGCATTATCATCGTGGCAGTATTATCATCATGGTAGTATTATCATCATGGTAGTATTATCATCGTGGTAGCATTATCATCATGGTAGTATTATTATCGTGGTAGTATTATCTTCATGGTAGCTTGATCATCATGATAGCTTTATAATCATGGTAGCATTATCATTGTGGTAGCATTATCATCGTGGTAGTATTATAATCATGGTAGTATTATCACCATGGTAGCATTATCATCGTGGTAGTATTATCATTATGGTAGTATTATCATCATGGCAGCATTAGCATCATGGTAGTATTATCAGCGTGATAGTATTATCTTCATGGTAGCATTATCTTCATGATAGCTTTATAATCATGGTAGCATTATCATTGTGGTAGCATTATTATCGTGGTAGTATTATAATCATGGTAGTATTATTATCATGGTAGCATTATCATCATGATAGCTTTATCATCATGGTACCATTATCATTATGGTAGCTTTATCATCATGGATGGCAGCATTATCATCATGGTAGCTTTATCATCATGGTAACATTAGCATCCTGGTAGCATTATCATCATGGTAGCATTATCATCATGGTATCATTATCATCATGGTAGCATTATCATCATGGTAGCATTATCATCATGGCAGCATTATCATCATGGTAGCATTATCATCGTGGTAGTACTATCATCATGGCAGTATTATCATCATGATAGCTTTATCATCGTGGTGGTATTATCATCATGGTAGCATTAGCACCATGGTAGTATTATCATCATGGTAGCATTATCATCATAATAGTATTATAATCATAGTACCATTATAGTCATGGTAGCATTGTGATCATAGCAGAATTATCGTCATGGCAGCATTATCATTGCAGTAGGATTATCATCGTGGTAGCAGTATCAGCATAGTAGCATTAGCATCATGGTAGTATTATCATCATGCTA
This sequence comes from Flabesymbios commensalis, assembly GCA_964017125.1. Classification (NCBI taxonomy): domain Eukaryota; kingdom Metazoa; phylum Annelida; class Polychaeta; order Terebellida; family Flabelligeridae; genus Flabesymbios; species Flabesymbios commensalis. The sequence goes on from OZ024905.1 coordinate 45,246,160, forward strand.
GTATTGTCATCATGGTAGTATTATCACCATGGTAGCATTATCATCATGGTAGTATTGCCATCATGGTAGCTTTATCATTGTGGCAGCATTATCATTGCAGTATAATTATCATCGTGGTAGTCTTATTAGCATGGTAGTATTAACATCATGGTAGCATTATCATCGTGATAGTAGTATCATCATGGTACCATTATCATCATAGTAGCATTATTATCATTGTAGTATTGCCACCATGGTAGCATTATCATCATGACAGCATTGTCATTGCAGTAGAATTATCATCGTGGTAGTATTATCATCATGGTAGCATTATCCTCGTGATAGTATTATCATCATGGTAGTATTATTATCATGGTGGCATTATCATCGTGGTAGCATAATCATCATGGTACCATTATCATCATGGTAGCATTATCATCATGATAGTATTGTCATCATGGTAGTATTATTATCATGCTAGCATAATCATCGTGATAGTATAATCATCATGGTAACATTGTCATCATGGTAGCATTATCATCATGGTAGTATTATCATCATGGTTGCATTTTCATCGTGATAGTATTATCACCATGGTACCATTATCATCATGGTAGCATTATCATCTTGATAGAATTATCATCATTGTATTATTATTATCATGGCAGCATAATCATCGTGATAGCATTATCATCGTGGTAGCATTGTCATCATGGTATCATTATCATCATGGTAGTATTATCATCATGGTTGCATTATCATCGTGGTAGTATTATCACCATGGTACCATTATCATCATGGTAGCATTATCATCTTGATAGAATTATCATCATTGTATTATTATTATCATGATAGCATAATCATCGTGAGAGCATTATCATCGTGGTAGCACCACCATCATGGTAATATTTACGTCATAGTACAATTATCATCAGGGTAGCATTATCATCGTTGTAGTATTATCATCGTTTTAGTATTATCATCATGGTAATATTATCATAATGGTAGCATTATCATCGTGGTAGCATTATCATCGTGTTAGTGTTATCATTATGGTAATATTATCATAATGGTAGCATTATCATCGTGGTAGCATTATCATTGTGTTAGAATTATCATCATGGTGATATTATCATAATGGTACCATTATCATTGCAGTATTATTATCATCTTGGTGGCACTATCATCATGGTAGTATTATCATCATGGTAGCATTATCATCGCGGTAGCATTATCATCGTGGTAGCATTATCATCGTGGTAGTATTATCATCGCAGTCGTATTATCATCGTGGTAGTAATATCATCGTGGTAGTATTATCATTGTGGTAGTATTATTATCGCAGTCGTAATATCATCTTGGTAGTATTATCATTGTGGTAGTATTATCATCGTGGTAGTATTATCATCATGGTAGTATTATCAGCGTGGTGGTATTATCTTCATGGTAGCATTATCTTCATGATAGCTTTATAATCATGGTAGCATTATCATTGTGGTAGCATTATCATTGTGGTAGTATTATAATCATGGTAGTATTATCATCATGGTAGCATTATCATCATGATAGCTTTATTATCATGGTACCATTATCATCATGGTAGCTTTATCATCATGGATGGTAGCATTATCATCATGGTAGCTTTATCATCATGGATGGTAGCATTATCATCATGGTAGCTTTATCATCATGGCAGCATTGTCATCATGGCAGCATTATCATCATGGTAGCATTATTATCGTGGTAGTACTATCATCATGGCAGTATTATCATCATGGTAGCTTTATCATCGTGGTGGTATTAGCATCTTTGTAGCATTATCATCATGGTAGCATTATCATCATGGTATCATTATCATCATGGTAGCATTATCATCATGGCAGCATTGTCATCATGGCAGCATTATCATCATGGTAGCATTATCATCGTGGTAGTACTATCATCATGGCAGTATTATCATCATGGTAGCTTTATCATCGTGGTGGTATTATCATCATGGTAGCATTATCATCATGGTAGTATTATCATCATGGTAGCATTATCATCGTAATAGTATTATCATTATGGTACCATTATAATCATGGTAGCATTGTGATCATAGTATCATTATCGTCATGGCAGCATTATCATTTCAGTAGGATTATCATCGTGATAGTAGTATCAGCATAGTAGCATTAGCATCATGGTAGTATTATCATCATGCTAGTATTGTCATCATGGTAGTATTATCACCATGGTAGCATTACCATCATGGTAGTATTGCCATTATCATCATGGCAACATTATCATTGTAGTATAATTATCATCGTGGTAGTCTTATTATCATGGTAGTATTAACATCATGGTAGCATTATCATCGTGATAGTAGTATCATCATGGTACCATTATCATCATAGTAGCATTATTATCATTGTAGTATTGCCACCATGGTAGCATTATCATCATGACAGCATTGTCATTGCAGTAGAATTATCATCGTGTTAGTATTATCATCATGGTAGCATTATCCTCGTGATAGTATTATCATCATGGTAGTATTATTATCATGGTGGCATTATCATCGTGGTAGCATTATCACCATGGTACCATTATCATCATGGTAGCATTATCATCATGATAGTATTGTCAAAATGGTAGTATTATTATCATGCTTGCATAATCTTCGTGATAGAATTATCATCATGGTAGTATTGTTATCATGGTAGCATAATCATCGTTATAGAATTATCATCGTGGTAGTATTATTATCATGGTAGCATAATCATCGTGATAGCATTATTATCGTGGTAGCACCACCATCATGGTACCATTATCATCATGGTAGCATTATCATCGTTCTAGCATTATCATCGTGTTAGTATTATCATCATGGTAATATTATCATAAAGGTAGCATTATCATCGTGATAGCATTATCATCGTGTTAGTATTATCATCGTGTTAGTATTATCATCATGGTGATATTATCATAATGGCAGCATTATCATCGTGGTAGCATTATCATCGTGTTAGTATTATCATCATGGTGATATTATCATAATGGTAGCATTATCATCGTGGTAGCATTATCATCAAGGTAGCATTATCATGATAGTACCATTATCATTGCAGTATTAATTTCATCGTAGTGGCACTATCATCATGGTAGTATTATCATCATGGTAGAATTATCATCGTGGTGGTACTATCATCATGGTAGCATTATCATCATGGTAGCATTATCATCGTGGTAGCATTATCATCGTGGTAGTTTTATCATCGTGGTAGTATTATCATCGCAGTCGTATTATTATCATTGTTGTAGTATTATCATCGTGGTAGTATTATCATTGTGGTAGTATTATCATCGCCGTCGTATTATCATCGTGGTAGTATTATCATCGTGGTAGTATTATCATTGTTGTAGTATTATCATCGCAGTCGTATTATCATCGTGGTAGTATTATCATCGTGGTAGTATTATCATTGTGGTAGTATTATCATCTCAGTCGTATTATCATCGTGGTAGTATTATCATCGTGGTAGTATTATCATTGTGGTGGTATTATCATCTCAGTCGTATTATCATCGTGGTAGTATTATCATCGTGGTAGTATTATCATTGTGGTAGTATTATCATCGCAGTCGTATTATCATCGTGGTAGTATTATCATCGTGGTAGTATTATCATTGTGGTAGTATTATCATCGCAGTCGTATTATCATCGTGGTAGTATTATCATCGTGGTAGTATTATTATTGTGGTGGTATTATCATCTCAGTCGTATTATCATTGTGGTAGTATTATCATCGTGGTAGTATTATCATCGTGGTAGAATTATCATTGTGGTAGTATTATCATCGCAGTCATATTATCATCGTGGTAGTATTATCGTCGTGATAGTATTATCATCGTGGTAGTATTATCATTGTGGTAGTATTATCATGATGGTTGCATTATCATCGTGGTCGTATTATCATTGTGGTAACATTATCATCATGGTAGCATTATCATCATGGTAACATTAGCATTCAGATCCATTTTCTGATCGTTGTCGTTGGCTACATTGAAAATTAAATACACGTGTGTGTCATCCACATACAGTTGGTTATCAATACCATGCTGCCTGCAGATGGCACCAATTAAGCCTGTACATAACGGAAAGGACCCAACACCGAACCTTGAGGTACGCCAAATCATACAGAGTCAGATTTTGAAGAACAGAATGTTCACTGTCCGATCACGCTTCTGCATGTAGGACCCGGAGGCAGCCGAAAGGTCTAGCAATACCAACATGGTTCCCTTTATCTGATCAAATGCAGTCAGAACATCACTACTGACTCTCATCAATGCTGTTTCTGTGCTGTGTGGTCAATATGCTGATTCTGCTCGTGCTGGTTAGTTATTTTATTAACGTTGTTTTCGTGGTAGCATTTCTATCATGGGGGTATAATCATCGTGTTAGCTGTTGTAATCACTGTAGCATTGTATTCGTGATAGCATTACCATCGTGAAAGTATTGTTATCATGGTAGCATTGTCGTTGTTTAGTAGCAGTATCATCATGACAACATCGCCATAGTGGTAGAATTATCATATTGATAGCAATATTATCGAGGTAGCACAGTCATCGCTGTAATATTGTAACATTGTAATCATGGTGACATTGTCATTGTAACACTGTCATTGTTGTAGCATTGTCATCGTTATAGCATTATTATCGTTGTAGCATTGTTATCCTGGTAGCATTATCCTCATGGTAACATTGACATCGTGGTAGTATTGTCATCATGGTAGAATTGTGATCGTTGTAGAATAATCATCGTTGTAGAATTGTTATCATCATTGTAGCATTGTCATTGTTGTGGCATTGCCATCGTTGTAGCATTATCATCGTGGTAGAATTGTGAACGTCGTAGCATTATCATCGAGGTAGAATTATCAACGTGGTAGCACCGTGTCATCATTGTAGCTTTGTTATCGTTGTAACATTATCATCGTGGTAGCGTTGTGATCGTGGTAGCATTATCATCGTTGTGGCATTGTCATCATAGTAGTATTATCATCGTGATAGCATTATCATCGTGGTAGCATTGTCACCCGGGTAGCATTATCCTCTTGGTAGCTTTGTCATCATGGTTGTATCATCATCATGGTAGTATAATGAAATCACACACAACCGCGTATGTAATGTGTATCACGTGACATTCTCCATAAACCTCAATGAATATTTTTTTAAAACTGCAAGTACCAAAATGTTTTAGACATGTTAAATATTATCCTAAGACTATTGAATGTAAGATTTCCTATATCGAGCTTTTACCACGTGTATCACTGTTCGTGGATAATAATGAACCTCTCACTCTCCACTACTGCAGCAGTTTTATTTTATTGGAATGATTCTCTAATTAAGGACAAATTTATTGCACCAATACCATTTGGTAAGCCATATTTTTTGCTTGCTCTTTCTAATGAAACGTTTATTGCAGCGATAGCAATTTGGGAGCCACTCATTTTTTGTCCGGCGTCAGTGATTTGGAGTGAATACCTCGCTTAAGTGCCAGTTTATTTTGTTCAATTTCCTAATTCATTTTCAAACGATGATTTTATTAGCAAATAATTTGCTCAAGCAATTCACAAAATTATCAGACGAATTAAACTAAATTAACACTGGCTTAAAGTACTGTTTTATCAACATTTGCTTGTTCGATATGCCTAAGCGGTGGTAGATTTGTCGGAAACGTTTTTTGTTGGATCAGATTTTTTAGGGGATGCATAATCATTGTATTAGCCATCTGATTCAAATTAGGATTAGTGTTCACACGTATGTTACATATCATAGAGTGTATTTTGAAAAAAATAAAGCCGTGCGAAGTACATCATCACACAAATTTATCATGATTATATATTATACTGATGCTCTATCTGGAAATATATAATGTTCATAAAAATGTGACCCGCCACGCGAGGTCAACATTTGAAAAAAAAAATTTTTGGTTGATTTAATGGCCGTGTCCTTCCTGTTTTATTAACTGAAATAATAAAAAAAATATATTATTGTTAGTTTTATGCTTTTTTTTTTATGCAAATTTAGTTAGTTATGTAATTATTAATTGATTTTTAAATAACGTCATAAACTAGTGTAGCAAAGCCGCGGTGATGTGCCTTCTCGCACAGTCACAAAATAATGATGACTGTGTCGACTAATGCTAAGACATACAAGCCATTAGTCATACCATGCCATGCATGGAATATGGCATATAATATCACATTATCATGTGCATTTTTGTTCCCCGTCTTAAAATATTGTCTAATATTTTGTGAATTTGGGACATGAACAATCCGGGGCCGACCGATTTATTTTAGTACGGTATAATTTTATATGAATACGGCAATTTGGTAAAGTGATTATACAAAATTCAATCGAATATGATAAAAATTAATTGATTTTATTTGAGATTTGCTCGAGCTACTGTGAAATTAATTATCCGCGTACGCCCCAGACACATCAGTCAATCCTTGGTTTGAGGAGATGACAGGTGCGTCATGATAAGGTTAGAGGTTGTATGATAGAATTACATGTAGGTACTGGTCAAAAATAAACGTGTGAACTTCTTGATTTAACAGTGTACGTGCTGCCAATCTGGCAGCAAATCAGCAGGTATTATTCAGCATAATCATGCTAGTGGTTGGTGCTGCGTATTTTTGTTGTGTTTGTGTCTCTGCCATTTGATTTTCCAAAGAGTCGAATTATTGTTATGTTATATGTCACATACACATTGACATTTTGCATTCTTGTTTTATTATATTGATACAAAAGAATTAATCTTTATGCATAAATGTATAAATTAATTATTATGAATAAAGAATCATTATAAACGAAAAAATGAACGAATGAAAGAATGAATTATTGAATGAATGACTGACTGAATGAATGAATGAATAAATAAATGCATGTGTGAGCTAGTAAATTAATAAATGAATCATTATACATGCAGGAATTGATATGAATGAATAACTCCCAATGGATAAATGAGTCATTATAAATGAATGAATGAATGAATGAATGAATGAATGAATGAATGAATGAATGAATGAATGAATGAATGAATGAATGAATGAATGAATGAATGAATGAATGAACGATTCAACGAATGATAAACGGGCACAGCACGATCTCAAATAAATGTTCAGGGCTGGAGTCGAATAAATAATTCCGTTTCTGTGGCCACGAGAGCATATGAAAGGCTATTTTAGCTCACCGTGATGGGTGTGAATTTGTGCCGTTATTGTCGACAAACCAGATGAAGTTTGTCCGGCGCAAGATAGATCCCTGCGAGGGAAGATATGCGCCTGTGCAGCGCTGGTTCAGTTTCGGACTGATGTCACAGATATTGGCCCCATTTTGAGCCAGTGATGGGCCACTGTGTATTACATAACGGAAGCCCATTAGACCAGGCAGTGTAACAAATGCACTTTTGGAATTAAACTGGTCGGATGGGTCTCAGCTGAGCCTGTAAACGGTGTTTATGTGTCGAGGGCAGACAGCCTGCCAGGCCGCAGTTCTGTTCTTTATCTTTTGTTATCCGTGCTGGCATTCACTATGTTCAGAACCACTCCTGAACAATCACACAAATGCAATACAACCATTGCAGCCACCTACGACATTTTCCGTGCAACAGACGCCCAGAATCTTTTTAATTATCATCTGAGTTTACAGACGTCTTATTTTATTTTGTGGTAATATTTGTATAGTGTACGTCTATTTAAACATAATAACGTTTCGCATACTGTACGTCTATTTAAGCATAATAACGTTTCACATACTTCGGAGAAAATGATTCTGAGCAAAGATATACGATGCTCTATCAAACATGTATATTTACCAATAATTTATTTATGTTATCGCTAATAAACCATGCATACCATGCAGTACCCCTTTTAATAGTCGGATAATAAAATGTACAGAATAATGCAAGTTCGATGCTAATAATGAATGCAGCTGGGAGGCTAGTTGGGCGGGGGCCTAGGGTAGTGGTTAGCACCGCTGCCTTTCACGCCAGAGTTCGGAGTTCGGTTCCCGGTCTCGGCGGTTTGAAAAAAACAAAAATGTTTCTTCCCCATCCACGTGTGAAAGTCAGTATTGTGGGGAGCCTCCGTGACCGAGAAGTAGCGTGCTCAGCCTCAGACCGCCAGGGCTCGAATTTCGAATCCTGTGTCTGGAGGACAGTGTCATCTCAATCATCTCACCATCCTCAGGAGGTTATCATGGCCCAGTTTAGCCTCTATGTGCACAAAAGTGGCCTAAAGCCCGATTCATTTTTTTGGGAAGGCTAGTTATGTCTATGTTGGTAAAATAAAATATAAGTTTAAGTAGTGTATGCCCATTGCAATTATTAAAGATGAAGTCTATGCCCGAAGCGGAGAGACGTAGTCCATAATAATAATAATTTTATTTTCAAATTACGTAATAAATTAGTGTAGCAAAGCCGCGGTGATGTGCCTTCTCGCACAGTCACAAAATAATGATGACTGTGTCGAGTAATGCTAAGACATACAAGCCATTAGTTATACCATGCTATGCATGGAATATGGCATATAATATCACATTATCATGTGCATGTTTGTTCCTCGTTTTAAAATATTGTCTAATATTCTGTGAATTTGGGACCTGAACAATCCGGGGCCGACCGATTTATTTTAGTACGGTATAATTTTATATGAATACGGTAATTTGGTAAAGTGATTATACAAAATTCAATCGAATATGATACAAATTAATTGATTTTATTTGAGATTTGCTCGAGCTACTGTGAAATTAATTATCCGCGTACGCTCCAGACACATCAGTCAATCCTTGGTTTGAGGAGATAACAAGTGCATCATGATAAGGTTAGAGGTTGTATGATAAAATTACATGTAGGTACTGGTCAAAAATAAACGTGTGAACTTCTTGACTCAACAGTGTACGGGCTGCCATTATGGTAGCAAATCATCAGGTATTATTCAGCATAATCATGCTAGTGGTAGGTGTTGCGTATTTTTGTTGTGTTTGTGTCTCTACCGTTTGATTTTCCAAAGAGTCGAATTATTGTTATGGCGAACTATATGACCTCATTCGACCATGACCCCATTCGACCACAACTGTACTGGGATATGATCTCATAAGTTATATGTCGCATACACATTGACATTTTGCATTCTTGTTTTATAATATTAATACAAAAGAATTAATCCTTATGATAAATGCATAAATTAATTATTATGAATAAAGAATCATTATAAACAAAAAAAATGAATAAATGAAAGAATGAATGAATGAATAATTAAATAAATGCATTTGTGAACTAGTAAATTAATAAATGAATCATTATACATGCAAGAATTGATATGATGGATAAATGAGTCCTAATGAATGAATGAATAAATTAATAAATAAATAAATAAATGAATGAATGAATGAATGAATGAATGAATGAATGAATGAATGAATGAATGAATGAATGAATGAAAGAATGAATGAATGAATGAATGAATGAATGAATGAATGAATGAATGAATGAATGAATGAATGAATGAAAGAATAAATGAATGAATGAATGAATGAATGAATGAATGAATGAATGAATGAATGAATGAATGAATAAATGAATGAATGAATGAATGATTCAACAAATGATAAACGGGCACAGCACGATCTCAAAGAAATGTTCAGGGCTGGAGTCGAATAAATAATTCCGTTTCTGTGGCCACGAGAGCATATGAAAGGCTGTTTTAGCTCACCGTGATGGGTGTAAATTTGTGCCGTTATTGTCGACAAACCAGATGAAGTTTGTCCGGCGCAAGATAGATCCCTGCGAGGGAAGAAATGCGCCTGTGCAGCGCTGGTTCAGTTTCGGACTGACGTCACAGATATTGGTCTCATTTTGAGCCAGTGATGGGCCACTGTGTATTACATAACGGAAGCCCATTAGACCAGGCAGTGTAACAAATGCACTTTTGGAAATAAACTGGTCGAATGGGTCTCAGCTCCCACTTTCAAAAAATAATTTTATCTGGTATTCAAACTGTCATGATTTATTTTTCACTCTAACTTTAACTTATGTTCTTTTTATAATATTATAGACTCCAATACAGCATTATGCACCATGCAATTTGAACAGTTTGTTTTAGTATATTCTAGATCAGCACCATTTACAACAAGTAAATCTGTCCTGTGCATAGACCTGTAAATCCATAATAACATCGTTAGTTTGGTGGACGACAATAGGTGTGTGAAATCTAAAAAAAAAAAAAATTGTCAGCTTGAAATAACGCCATTTTTATATGGGACATTATGTTATCTTAATATGGAGGATGTTTAGCACACCTATTCATATACATTATAGCTTCAGGTGTAATAATGAATCTAAACATTTCACGCGAATATATAGCTTTAAAGCCACGACTCCACATACGCGTGATGCGTGAAGCGTGATGCATCACGCATCACGCGAGCCTACCATGACGTCATATTATGGATTTTCCCGGGTACCACCCAAAATCCTTGCATGTGATCCAGGGACAACCACGTGTTGACCCATTCGTAGATTACATAGTCTTCTTCTCTTATTTGTGCTGCTAATTGGTGACATCACCATACCACCCAGCGTGATTGCTGATACACATCTGGAGAAGTTGGTCAATCTGGTTGAGAAACACCCAGCACGATATGACACTTCATTGAAATAGAATAAAGAAAATATCCGAGCTGGAAACATTTGGGACAGTAAGCCTATAGCAGAAGTTATGGATGTGGAAACGTTTATATTTAGATAAATAAGAGGTAATGTCACCGTGTGCAAAAATGCCACACAAGGTTCGCACTGGGGGACTACTTCAGCATCACGCACCATATTTTGACGTACATGTGGAGTCGTGCAATACGCATCCCGCTTCACACATCACGCATCACGCGTATGTGGAGTCGTAGCTTAATGCCATAACTATTTATGAATATATATTGTTTGTCGTGTTTGTGTGTTTAATGTACATCGCCATAACACACTAGGCTGTCTGGTAGATCAATCTCTGTTGATTCCTTGGGTGGAAAAACGGGCTATGTGACATATCTTGCACGAATACACAGTTGTCTGTTTGTTGTCAGACTGTATTATGCTCGTTGCTGGAACCTGCATGACCAGCAGGTAAAGTGGTTGACCCCTGACAGACGGGATCAGGGTTTGAATCCAGTGTCAGCAGTGTAGTATGCACTACAGGGTCACCATCCTGATTATACTCATCTAGCCTAATCTAGTCTGCGGGCACACAAACGTGGTCTAAATGTAAGTTTCATTTAACATTTCTGCAAAACCAAGACATAGCATGATATACTCAGCTAGCACAATGTACTCGGCTAGCATGCTATGCTCATGATATACTCAGCTAGGATGATATACTCAGCTAGCGTGATATACTCAGCTAGAATTATATAATCAGCTAGCGTGATATGCTCAGCTAGAATGATATACTCAGCCAGGGTGATATACTCACTTAGAATGATATACCCATCTAGGTTAAATAATTATCTAGGATGATTATAATCAGCTAGCATGATATATTCAGCTAGCATGATATACTCAGCTACGATGATTTAATCAGTTAAACATGATATACTCAGCTAGCATGATATACTCAGCTAGCATGATATACTCAGAGATGGCAATGTGTACGAAAAGTTCAATGCGCCGAAACGGCTGCAGGACTGTATGCTCTCCGTGGAGTTGAAATGGCACACGAATGAACAGGTCCAGTGACCAGGGGGTAAGATATAAGTCGGATGATAGGTCTTCAGACTTGATATCAGACTATAAACCTGCACTTTTACCTTCACGCAGCTAGCATGATATACTCAGCTAGAATGATATACTCAGCTAGAATGATATACTCAGCTAGGTGAAATAATCAGCTAGGATGATATAATCAGTTAGGATGATATAATCAGGTAACATGATATACTCAGCTAGCATGATATACTCAGCTAGAATGATATACTCAGCTAGGTTAAATAATCAGCTAGGATGATATAATCAGTTAGGATGATATAATCAGTTAACATGATACACTCAGCTAGCATAGTATACTCAGCTAGAATGATATACTCAGCTATGTTAAATAATCAGCTAGGATGATATAATCAGTTAGGATGATATATTCAGTTAACATATTCAGCTAGAAAGACATACTCAGCTAGGTTAAATAATCAGATAGGATGATATAATCAGTTAGGATGATATAATCAGTTAACATGATATACTCAGCTAGCGTGATATACTCAGCTAGAATGATATACTCAGCTAGGTTAAATAATCAGCTAGGATGATATAATCAGTTAGGATGATATAATCAGTTAACATGATATACTCAGCTAGCATGATATACTCAGCTAGCATGATGTACTCAGCTAGCATGATTTACTCAGCTAGCATGATGTACTCAGCTAGCATGATATACTCAGCTAGCATGATTTACTCAGCTAGCATGATGTACTCAGCTAGCATGATTTACTCAGCTGATATGATATAATCAGCGAGCATGATATACTCAGCTAGCATGATATACTCAGCTAGCATGATGTATTCAGCTAGCATGATGTATTCAGCTAGCATGATGTACTCAGCTAGCATGATTTACTCAGCTAGCATGATGTATTTAGCTAGCATGATGTACTTAGCTAGCATGATATAATCAGCTAGCATGATATACTCAGCTATCATGATTTACTCAGCTAGCATGATGTATTCAGCTAGTATGATGTACTCAGCTAGCATGATATAATCAGCTAGCATGATTTACTCAGCAGCATGATATACTCAGCTAGCATGATATATTCAGCTAGAATAATATACTCAGCTGATTGAAATACTCAGGTAGGATGATATAATCAGCTAGCATTGGAAATGAAATGGATCGAGCGTTAGGCCACTTGTGTGCTCATACAGGATAAATTGGGCCAGGAGAACTACCTGAGGATGGTGGGATGAGTGATATGAGTCTGCCCTCAAGACACATGATTCGAAATACAAACCCTGGAGGTCTGAGGCCGAGCAACCTACCTCACGGAGGCTCCCCACAATACTGAGTTTCACGAGTGAATGGGGAAGAAACATTTTGTTTCTTTCGAACTGCCGAGACCGGGAAACGAACCCCGAGTTCTAGCGTGAAAGTCAGCGGTGGTAACCACTACCCTAGGGCCCCCGCCAAGCTAGCGTGATAAACTCAGGTAGCATTATGCTGATGTCATTCAATATTATTATTTGTTTGAAAGTATTTTCCGTAACATCAACAGCGATCAAGAAAAAACACTATGAAGTGAATTAGTGGGTTTACATTTCATTATTGGGACTGGAACGTTCAAAGCATGGCTGTGTACGTACGTTTTATGCCATTAATTCCTTGCCCGCCCATTAGGTTTCCACACCGCGACCCATAACTCATATTTTGTTAAAAACCCTTTCAAGCCTGAATTTACCATTGTCATATTCATCCACTACAAGCCGCGAATTGCTGTCACAATTCTCGACTTGTAGTAGATGAAGATGATTTGATGTGGTTTAAAAATTAAAGAAAATTGCCATGTATTGGTAAACCAGTTTCATGGAAATTATCATTTTAAAACCCTTGGTTAGCATGATTAGAGGAAAATTAAGTCTGCTTTCAGGGATTTAAAATGATGCTTTAATGCATCGTGAGGGCTTAACCCTTTAACCGCCAAATTATTCAATCTGAATTTTCACCCACTTGAAGTTGTGTCTCGCTGACGCGATCCACAACTTCAAGTGAGTGAAAATTAGTCAGATTTGGCAAGATGGAGGTCAACTGTTTTCGAATATTGCTGATTGATGTCACATTTAATCGTTGTCACGTGTTTAAAAGGTGGTACTTATTGTGCTAATAAAAAGTGAAAACCCGAATATATGCGACACCGGCGGTTAAAGGGTTAATTTGATACCAAATATTTTAATTTTTCTTATGTTCTAATTACACACATTTCATTGATTCAGTCATCTGATATTACAACGGATTAAAATCGACTTAAGTCGTGATTAGCGGTAAAATGATTCAAACTTGTCTGTTTTTCCATGAGCTGCGATGCTAAACCTGCCGCGATGTGATCCAGCCGTCTCTGGACACTTTTCATCCTGCGGCGTTACGGATCACATTATATCATTATTAACCACTCACGCCCCGTTGACCACTTGGGTCGCGGTTGACAGACAGCCAGTTATCACGCCCCGGTTATCGTACAGTGATGTGACTGCTGCAGTCAGCCAAGCATTTGATGCGTCTCTCACCAGAACTAATCAGACATGAGCTTGCCGCTTTCCTCCCATTAAACCCATATTCATTGTGAATGACTTCTCTTGTAAACCAACCCAGACGTGAACAACCGCATCCAGTCACTAACTGTCCCAGAAAACAGGAGATATTCACTATATGTGGGTTTAATGTTTGGCTAGCGTCGTGGATAGTGACCAACAGTGGGTCCATATCTCGTGTGTGTTGTGTCTATGTCTGATTTAACGTGGAATCCACGACATTGGCGTTAATTCAGTTTCGAAACAGCGGCATGCGATAATTCAGCCGTAATTATGTGGCTCGCCCTGTGTAGATTCAACATGTTTGCACCAAAAGATGCATGTGGACACAAAGAATGATCGCTTGGTTTATAATTATCAGATCATGGAGATATCTGAATACTGCACTCAGCAAGCACAAAATATTTGTATAACATTTATTCAATGTTGAACCAACGTCGAAGACGTTAGGGGCCGACGTTGTATAAAATTTGTCATACAGTACATATGTGTTTGCTGGGATATCGGATTCTTTATTACAGTTTCGGCTGATGCGATTCTCGGGACACAGCAAAGCACTGTTTGCTTTATCAAACAAGACGAAATAAAATAGTAAATCATTTATATTAATAACATGACTAAATAAAGTTGCTGTATAATCGAATATATAGCTACTATAAACGAATATAATATAGAGGAACATACAATGGTATTGGTTTTCTTTGGAACCCACACTATGTCTTTTATCACTACAGTGGTACAAAATGCAAAAAGAATCTATGTTTATCAATGATGGAATACACATGTAATTTCATTGATGAATACGAGGTCACATAGAAAATCCTACTGCCTCATCTTTAAGAATTAAGCTGTGTTATTTCTTGCGTCGTCTAAGACGTTGGTTATTCAGCATGGGGGCTGCTGTAGGCCTATTGTGTTCACCGGAGAAAATTTACCCCGCCGGGACGAGTATGCATGGTGAGCGTTGTCTGAGAAGGCAATTTTGTCTGATTAATCCTTTCCCAGTCTGAACATGCTAAATTAGGTGGAAACTGCCATAATGAAGAGTGTCTATGGTGTATGCCATTCTACTGTATCTAGAATCTATATCTAGTTTGTCTATAGAGAAAAGCGTTTGTTTGTTTGTTTGTTTGCTTGTTTGTTTGTTTGTTTGTTTGTTTGTTTGTTTGTTTGTTTGTTTGTTTGTTTGTTTGTTTGTTTGTTTGTTTGTTTGTTTTAATTGATTGATTGATTGATTGATTGATTGATTGATTGATTGATTGATTGATTGATTGATTGATTGATTGATTGATTGATTGATTGATTGATTGATTGATTGATTGATTGATTGATTGATTGATTGATTGATTGATTGATTGATTGATTGATTGATTGATTGATTGATTGATTGATTGATTGATTGATTAATTGATTAAGATTAGTAAGGCGATAATGTCAAACAGATTAGTTTACAGTTGCAACGTAATGCGCTCTGATGTAATCGAGTCGACAGTGGACTGAAATAAAAGTGGAAGTTTGCACTAAATGGCAATTTTTTTTTATTTTGTTCAGCATCGGTGACTATGATGATGTACTATAATTAGGAATGGTAATGTTGCCCCAGGAATATCATGGATCTACGAAAACATGTAGTAGCGGGGGAGGAATGAGTTAATATTTGGAACAATCGTGCACTTGGTGACAAGTTTTTGAAATTTGGCATGGTATTTGGTATGGGCAGTGATTTTTGCTTTTTCTTCCTCTGACCTCAAAAAAACATTCAAATGACCCGGGAACAGATTTGCTATGCCGTAAAATATAGAAAAAATGGTATTACATAAAGAGCTGAAATATTACATTTGTTAATTATAAAGGCCGTTTTGGCGGCCATTTTAAATTTTACTCACAGGTCAACAGAGGTTATACACATTGTTTGCGATGAATTTTGGAAACACATTTCCCGTACCTAACACCATGCCCAATATTAAACTGAAAATTTGTTTCCAGACTATTATAGTAAGCCTATATGGTAGTTCATTAAACTCATAATTGACCTTGAACATGACCTTTGACCTCAAAAAAACTATAAAAATTATCATGAAATGACCCCAAAAACTGATTTATCGTGTCACAAAACATACAAAAAGTGGTATTACATAATAGTCTACTTAAAAAAACGTGCTGATATTATTATTACATTTATTCGTTTTCATGGTCGTTTTGGCGGACATTTTGAATTTGACCTCCCGAGGTCACCACAGGTCACGTCCATTTTGTTTGCGATGTATTTTGAAAACACACGGCCCATAATACCTAACATCACACACAATTTCAAAAAAACTTGTCACAAAGTGCACGACTGTTATGAATTCCCTCTCGCTATAGAGGGCGAGAAAAAACTGACTGCCATGACTGTAATACATTATATATATAATCATGATAATATCATACTATATCATCCCATACCACACCTAACCATATCATACCAAATCAGGGCGGACCCCTGGTGCAGTGGTTAATGCTGCCTGCTTCTTTCTCACTCACTCGTAAATATTCAATTATGTGGGGATCCTCCGTGACCGAGAGGTAGCGCGCTCGGCCTCAGACCGCCAGGGCTCGGATTTCGAATCATGTGTCTGCTGTGCAGTGTCATTTCACTTATCTCACCATCCTCAGGAGGTTCTCTTGGCCTATATGCTCACAAAGGTGGTCTAAACCCCATTCATTTAATTTCATTTACCACATCAAATCTTACCATACCATATCATACATTTCACACATGCCATGCCATGCCATGCCATGCCATGCCATGCCATGCCATGCCATGCCATGCCATGCCATGCCATGCCATGCCATGCCATGTCATGCCATGCCATGCCATGCCATGCCATGCCATGCCATGCCATGCCATGCCATGCCATGCCATGCCATGCCATGCCATGCTATGCCATGCCATGCCATGCAATGCCATGCCATGCCATGCCATGCCATGCCATGCCATGCCATGCCATGCCATGCCATGCCATGCCATAGCATAGCATAGCATAGCATAGCATAGCATAGCATAGCATAGCATAGCATAGCATAGCATAGCATAGCATAGCATAGCATAGCATACTATACAAATAAATAAATTACATGTTGTAATATTATGCAGTCTATATTATCAATATTAAGTATTAGGAGTTTAGCACGTGGAAAGGGTAGAACAGCACGAATAAATGATGATACAGCAAAATAATATTTAAATCAGGAGGCGTTGACCACGTATGTAGTCGTTTTGAACTTGTCTACATTAATTTGCATTGATTGCTCACATTTGAACATTAGCGGCAATTTCAGATAGATATAATACATTGACTTCAGTATGTTTGTAGTTAAGTAATTTACATTTTAATGGTTTGTGGCTAACATGAGAAATTCCAATAACATTTCCTCTAAAATGTCAACTAGTGCATCATATCCTACGATATATGTATATCATGTATATCATGTATATGCATATGCATATCACCTTTGTTAGAGAAACGTCTTTGGAAACATGGTGTTCATTGAAAATGGTGCTCATTAATTGGTGTCAACATTTGGAATTTACATCTAAAGTATTTCGCTGCCTCAATGATGTAATTGATAAATTCTTGTGAGACTCTGTCGTGTTGGTCCTATTCAGTAAAGATGTAAAATTATATACGTGTAGTATATTGCCTGTCATTGCCGTCAGGGATATGATGACGTGTTTGCCGAGCAGGTTATAATTGCAAATTAAATATTTTAGTGTTTGCTTATTGGTTTGTTAGACACAAAATTATACTTTTGTGACACGAAGCAACACAAAGCGAAGTATAACATCAAGATTCGAAACCGAACCTTGCGGCCTGATGACATTCTACACGCTAAACTGTCCCCACAACCCAGTTGCTTTCTCGGTCTGTCTACAGCAGCACAGAGAAGGTATGCTGCCACATACAGAAAAACCTCCAAGCCAACCCACAAAGACCAACACATAAATATCTGCTCCGACGGGATCACACTACAATGACCTGCTTGTAACGGGAACAGGGATTATTTGTCTGTCCGTCTGCCTGTTTGTTTCGCTGTAAAGAAATCCCTCTGGTCGTCTTACGATCCAAGTGCCATTTCAAGAATGGGGCACAGTATGTCGACGTTGCCCCTTGAACCGATGCCATTCACTGTGTCTGTATAATGGAAACAACTGTCAGGAGGGATTTTTGTCTCGTCGATCACTGGAGTTTTGTTTGATGAGGGTCATGCAATGATCATTATTTGATTGGATAAGTCACACAATTAGGTGATCACTGATTTAATTGCCTTACTATAAGCAGATAATAGCTCTGAGCACGCCATGTACTGTGACTTGTACTACAGATTGCTTGACTGGGAAGAAACAAAAGAAAAACACTAAATGAAATGATGCTACAGGCATATCCAGTAAGCAATGATAAGCAAGAACGCATCCAAGCTGTTTGTACAGTGTTTTTGACATTGGCAATATTCTATATACATTATACCAGAAATAGATAAAGAGAGTTTATCTATTTCTGATTATACCAAATGAATATTATCAGTTTTTGTTTTGTAGGCCTATATTACACAAACATTTGTTCTGTATCAACAGGATAACAATCCTTAACCCTTTAACCGCCAAATTATTCAATTTGAATTTTCATCCACTTGAAGTTGTTTCTCGCTGACGCGATCCAAAACTTCAAGTGAGTGAAAATTATTCAGATTTGACAAAATGGAGGTCAACTCTATTCAAATCTTTCTGGTTGATGTCACATTTTATCTTTAACATATTTAAAATGGGTTGCTTAATGTGCTCATAAAAAATGAAATGCGACACCGGCGGTTAAAGGGTTAAAACACCTACCCAGCAAACAATAACAAGAGACGACGAATTAATGATGTTTTAATGCTGGGCCACCGTCTGCAACGCTGGCCCAACATTAAAACAACATTGTTTCATCGTGTCTTGTTTTTGGGTGTACCGGCCACACCCCCTGATATCATCTGGTTCGCCCCTTATCTCAAGCTGAGGGTCAAGTGCTGTGATGAGGATTCACCTTTTTCTCTCTTTTGGAAACCTTAGAAAGCTTTCAGACGTAATGGGATGGCGTTGTGTCCCATCCTGTCAGAATTGTTAGGACAGGTCATATGACTTGAAGTCCCCTGATTCCTCAGACCGCAGTAACAATGGATGCTGGATAGGTGGCGAGCTGTAAAAAACATGTATCACCACGAGTTCACGACTACCTATGCAATACTGATAAATTAAAAAAACTTATGAAAACTTTCTTAACCTTTTCGGTGCGTGGACCAACTTTAGACGTCAGAATCTGAGGTCTGCAGACGTTTGCTTCCGACGTCTAAGTCGATCACCGCACTGAAAGAATTCAAAATGTATAATGACCGTAATAGCATTGGATATAAATTAGGCAATATATACGAGCGATTATAATTACATTTACTATTTCCAAATAACTTAACTTTGGGGCCGCTATTAAACATATTCAAATTAAAATTGCATTTTGCATAAGTAATGTATTGTGCCGAAACACTCTGACGTCGGTGATGGCTTAAGTCGATACTGGACTAGATTTGAAAACAGGATGGCACGGCTCTTCTATCCTTTTTGCCGGAACCCTGCGAATCCGTATAAAGGGCGACCAGGATGTCTGGTGTGGTCTGGATCTCACAATGCCATAAAAAACCCTAAGGTTAAGATAAGAATCTCAATAAGACTTTCACCTAACGTTGTCCCGGTGCTTAGCCAACATCTTAAGCTTTAGACCAGCATTATACCAATGTCCTCGAGCTGATAAGTTTGACACCGCAAACCTGCTTTCTGTAACCAGAGATGGTTTGTCTGTCTTTTATCTGCCTTCTAATGGAGTCCGGTGCTTTGACTGACTCATACATCATTCGTCTTGCTGGCTTCCTTTGGCTATTTGCAATAAAGCATTATTGGCATTAAGGCCCGTTCATGTCAATCATAAGCTGACTTCTGTCCTTGGCTACTTCCATGCTATCAGATAAAGAGGCAAAATAATTTAATGTTGCCTAGATTCTGAACATACTTAAATGCATTATTTGTCACTTTCCCATACACATGTACAGTAAATGTAATATTACTTAATATGAAATAAAAATGAAAATAATGAAATTATACTTAAAGTATGTATCAAAAACGGAACGCTAGTCCTTGTGTTTGAAGTTTCAAAATAAACTATACCTTTAATGATATGATATTTGATTTCTCTATTACCAGAAGACGGTAGAAATATTTTCAAAGATTTTGTAGATTTGTTTTCGTGTACAGATTAGACATGTACATGTTATTGTGTAGAGCCCCCTTATTGCATTTAGAACTGGTTTAAAACCAGCTATTTACACACATGAAATATACATAATAATTATTACACGTTTGTGAAAATTAAAAGTACACATTGTGTTGCATCTTTCCTCAGCAGCTAACTGTTCCTACTGGATATATTGTATAAATCACCTGTAATTCCGGGTGTAGTTAATGCCGAGAGGAGAGATGCGCACATGGTCGATATATTCATCTTCAATAATGAAGATAACAACATAGTCCTCCAGCCAGGGTATCAGTTTTACGTGATCAATCAATCACCAGGTGACGCATCGCCTCGTCCGATTATGTAATACAGTGCTGGACATCATGTAAACCGAACGACAGTAACTACTCTCTTAAAAATCAAGCAGTTACTGAATTTTGGCCTTGCACAGCAGCGATGACGTATTCGTGCGTGCCACTGGCAACTGCAGACATATATGTATGTGTGTGTCTGACATAGGGTATTGGGAAGCTGTCATAACAGAAATATCGGTCATACATTCTTTGAAATGAGATATATTTTGTGAAGTTATTATTTAAGTTGGACATAGTTGATCATTGACGTTCAGGAGATCACTAAACGACTATGTGTAGCTACTGTAAATTACAATGGAGGTGTACAAAAGTTCGCTCAAGTGGTATAAAGTATAGTGTAGTTACTTTTCTAGCCTCCATCGTGGTTCTTCTGGCTGTCTTTGGAGTATGTGATGCTGTACCACAGTCGGGACATCCTCACGCATCATCATCATGCACCGATTGTGGAACTGGTAACTCTAGTCTTGACTTGGTTTCAAGCAGAGTTGGGCGCATGGGGCAGTATGAGCAACGTGAACAAAGGTGGCACCATGGTAATGCATGGGAAGGCGAACGTGAGCAATGGCAAAGGCCTGATAAGGTATGACACGACATCTTCATAAGCTTTTAACTCTTTAACCGCCGGTGCCGCATATCTTCGTGTTTTCATTTTTTCTTAGCACATTAAGTACCACCTTTTAACCTTGTTAAAAATAAAATGTGACATAAATCAGCACAATTTGAAAACAGTTGAACTCCATTTTGTCAAATCTGAATAATTTTCACTCACTTGAAGCTGTGGATCGCGTCAGCGAGACACAACTTCAAGTGGCTGAAAATTCAGATCGAATAATTTGGCGGTTAAAGGGTTAAAGATCAAAGTAGTCATGTCCGAATCATTATTCACCATTGTTAGACAACAACATTTCTCAATAATGTATATCTTCGAGGGGTACTTTAAAAATAAAACATGGTAAAAATGTTAAAGGACAACTATCAGGAACAATTTATTGGTCAATTTTACTCCGAAGTAGACATTTTCACTCCTACATATCTCGGGTTTAGTAGCCATAATGATATTTATATATGTTATAGTTGTTTTATTCATGTTTTGTCAGATTAATTATACCCTGTGCCAGAATTAACCAGTGACCTGTCTATGTAAACCTCATAAACCAGCTATGTTTGAAACCCAGAATTTCATTACATGTCAAACTTTTAAAATGAACATAATTTTGCTAGGAATAGACTATAAAATAGAACATGCAAAATTGCAATTATGGCTCAGGGCATAGCTGAAAACATTCTTGCGTTACTCAATATTTTAATAAATTTGTGGTGTTAAAGCTATACTAATTCCAGACCTAGTTTAATGACGACATTCAGATGAGTCGGATAATGGCAATAGGATGTATTGATGGTGCAAGTATCGAGCGCTATGTCAAAAATACATTGCATATTTTACTGTTTTAGATGTTCACATTATTTAAATCTCAATGTTCGACAATTTCAAAAATAAAATAACATTCTGAAGTGAAGTGTCAATAAATTCAATGTGTGGTCGATAACGTAATGCAGCTTATTTAATCGTACGCGGTTTATCACAAAGATACGGGCAGTATTTTTAACATGAAATGGTCATTTTAATTTTTGTCTTTTTGGGGTACATATACCAAATATAACTCGATTGACGAAACCAAAATACACAGCTTTCTCTTGTCGCAGCAGTGAAGACAGAAGCTATTGTTTATATCAAGAAGATTGGAGTCACTGACAGACATCCCTACAATCATAATATTCACCCTTTCCATGCAGGACATGTATACATAAACGTTTTTCCACAAAAATTGTGCATCTAGTGCATATGCCGAGCTTAACAAATAGTAACGCACAACTTGTATTAGCAGTAGGTTTAATTTTCAAGCATGATGATCTTTTCAAGCTTGTGTAGTTGCGTCAGCTGCAGAAGCACCAGCAGCTGCAGCAGCACCAGCAGCGATGTGAGATTAATTTGAATGAAAAATTTCGAAGCGTAATGCATCACACAAATCATTGAAAATGATTAATTGAAGAGAATAATCCTTTCCTGAGAACAAAACACTTCTACGAGAAACATAAATAGAAATCATAAGTAATAAACCTGCAGCGTATACCTGGAATGTCATTATCAGGATATCATTAGGACTAAAGTGAATATTCACACATTTATCGGTATACGAATGGTTGATATGGGTAGCTTCTGGTAGGATTATTATATTTTAAGTTATGTGCCATCCTGATGGACAACATAATAATGTCATCATGTTGATAAATTATTATAAGGAAATAAATACGCTTTATATTGAGGGTATTTGCCTCTATTTTCTATTCAAGATGTGGTGTAGGTACTTATGTTAACCAACCACCTGTGTTGAGCCAACATCGATCATGGCCACTGTACATCACGTACACTGTACAGCATCTGATGTACATCCTTTTAATTAGCAGTGCCACTCCCCTCGTTTGATGCGAGAGCAATGTAACCCAGAGTTCATCCCTTGTTGAACCGTTTATTACCTTACGTTGAAGAATGTGATACAAAATCGATACATCGATTTAATGTTGAGGCTACTTCTCTGATAGTTATAATTCCAAATTTGGGAGAACTTTTTTGCAATTATTCTAATTAAATCTCCGTTTTATGGTGTAGGCCGATACTGGACACGGGGCCGACGGCACTGGACGCAAAACTGACCTTGATGTAGCATCGTCATGTAATTAATGGATATGACACAATCACACATTAATTATGCATGAACTGAGGCCATTTGTGGGCTGTAAACAAATGTAGAAGCTGTTAATAAAATTAAAAAGTAAGCAGATACTGTTCGTTGGCGTTGCACGGCTGAATACGTGTATTTATTAGATACATATGCTGTTATTTGCCCTAATAACATAGTTTCTGCCCTGTGCAATAACAGTTATTTTGGCTGGTGTCGTATTGACTAGTTTCTACTATTTATCATTATCCATGGACAATTAGCAGGATTAGGGCAAATACTGAAATTATACTTATTTGACTGGGTTTTTCGTATTTGCCCTAGTTTGGCGTTGTTATTGACTGTTTAGCATTCGTATTGACCTCATTCAGGATCAGGGACAGTGCGACATTTCATTCGCCGCCATGTTGATTCCGCGCTCACTTGCGATGTGAAAATATTAATAACGTGGTGATTTGTATTCCGATTTATTCAAGGTTTATGTTATGTTATTTTCTATGATGTAATCTTTCAATGAAAACACATTTTAGGCTTCTGCTTGTGTTTGTGTATCTAGTCTATGCTTAGTTAGCCATGTAATGTTAACCAGTAGAAAACAATGTCTAGGCCTACATCAGCCAGCTAGCAGGCCAGTTGATAACACTCCGTTAATACCACTGTGAAGCCTGTAGACACGCGACGTGTGCGTTATTAGCGTACATTCAGGTGTACACCCCCTGCTCACGGGTGTACATAGCGGGTGCTATAAAAAAAAAGTCAGATTCACATTAAATGCATCAACCAGGATTATTGAATTTCGCGGATTTCTCAGTCAATTCTCAACCAATTTTCATGAAATTTCACACACACTATTTTCCATTCATGTCGTAACTACCCTGAAAATTTCGCGAAGTTTTGATGAGTATTGTAGAAGTTAGACCATTTGACAGGTAATAAAATTCTGAGACGAAGCTAATGGCTTTATAGAGGGCAACATTTTTATTTATTTACTTCATGTCAAATGGTCTAACTTTTAAAATACTTATCAAAAGTGTGTGTGAAATTTCATGAAAATTGATTGAGAATTGACGGAGTAATTCATCCACCACGGTGAATGTGAATCGTGGTATAGTCACGGGCGACAAACAGGTTGTAAGGTGTAGCCTACATGATGTAGGGGCCTAGGCCTATAGTCTTCCCTATATCGTGTATTATGTTTATAAATTCATACCTGTCATCAGTACGCTACAGGTAGGGCCTACATAACCTAGCCTATATGCCTATCCTGAGCTTAGGACTATCAGTTGGCCTAATGGCCAGGCCTAAAACGTTAGAGATTTAGTCTTTAGATTAGGCCTATGTGAGGATGTGTAGAATAGCCCGGTTCCTGAGGTCGCGCAACAGCGAGTTGACCCGACCAGAGATCAATGGTCACCAGTGGGACAAATGGTGGGGTAGGCATACGTTATAGAAGAAGAAGAAGGCCTATTCAGGTGACAAAACAGAATTACAAGGTATATAATAAATACAACATTACCCTTGTGTTTTCAGTATTGGCCTTATTATTTTGTCTCAGTGGCCGTATTTTTGCCTCGGCCTCCGGCCTCGTCAAAATACTGGCCACCTCAACAAAATACTAGTGCCAATACTGAAAACACCGGGTAGTAATGTCTATATATTATTAATAGTATTGGTTCGATGTTGGCGATAACCAACCATGCAGTCGAAGCTGAGATAAATGCTAGGCTGATCTTG
This sequence comes from Flabesymbios commensalis, assembly GCA_964017125.1. Taxonomy (NCBI): domain Eukaryota; kingdom Metazoa; phylum Annelida; class Polychaeta; order Terebellida; family Flabelligeridae; genus Flabesymbios; species Flabesymbios commensalis. The sequence continues at coordinate 45,271,618 of OZ024905.1, forward strand.
AATTTGATTTTAGATTTAGATCGGTGCTTATTTTGATTAGCCTATGCAATATGTCATAAGCTGAATAAATACATATTTTTACAATCTGTCAGCCTATTTGTCTGCTTACAAAGTATATTTTGCAATCACTGAGCTACGCTGCCGGCTGTCTTGCTAAAAGTACCGTGATCGGCTGGGGAAAATATTATGGAGGGGGAGGGTTGGAGGGATGTAGACAAACACCTGTGTGGTGCCCAGCAAACACGAGGTTTTGACCTAATGTTGTTTCAATATTGGCCCACCGCCAACGGCGCTGGACCAACATTGAAACGACATCGGGTCAACATCGGCCGTCTGTGTCTGGTTGGAACAGGCTACACAGAGCTCTGTGTATCACTGAGCCGGTTACATGATATTAGATCTGGCACCATATATATTTAGTCCAGTTACCATGGTTACAGCCACAAGTATTGTTGTCTAGAAAGTTTCACTTTGTTCATTAAGGTAGAAGCTCATAGTTCGCTTCCCCACATGTCCTTTATACGGTGGGATAATTATCATATTTATCATCTTCATTAGCATGTCAACGAGCTTTTTAATGGCGACCGACCGACGGATGTTTTAATAAAATACTCTCGTACTCTCAATGATAAACGTCGCAACTATTATTTTATTTTGTGAAAATTGATTTTTCACTAGAAAAAATTTCTTACTATCAACATTTTTCTATCCTTTCTATGTCGACATATCGCAAAAAATATAAGAAATATGTCAAATTAAACGAAAATTGGGGTGTGGTTAATATCCGATAAAAATGACGTAGCGGACATGCAACAACCAGGCAAAATGCCATGAATGACACTGTGTAGATACGACAGTTATGGGTAGTCTGTATGTTTGCAGTCAGGCTAATGCTTTGACGTACATGTAGCTACTTTTTACCGGTGTATCTATCTTTTCTTGCGTCACGGAATAGATCATCTCGATATGGTATGTATATTTCAGGTCAAGTGTAGTTTATTAATGACTGTTGAATAAGAAAAAATGTTCGATGTAGAAAAGAGTTACCCTTTTATTTGTGATAAATTGAATATTATTGAGCCAAATACATTCTAGACCATAAACATGATAAATATAAAACATTGATTTTCAATTTCGTCGACAATGTTGCTATGGTATAACCTATTCTGCCTTACCAGAAAACAAAAAGTATATTCCAGGTTCTTGGAGTGTAAAGGTCAGCTTGTGATTGGTGTGGATGAAAGCGTACCATAAGTCAGATGGAACACATCCTAATACTTAATCACCTTGCAGATCTGAAAGTATCAATCCACCATTCCCATCAACTGTACTCCATTGGTTTGATAAACCCTATGCGAGGTTCTGATGCCAGGGAAAATATGCTTAGGTGATGTATTCTTTTAGGTAATTATCAATTGTTACTCGAGTAACGTTATGAACCGTTTGTGTTATGAATCATAACTACGTTGAAGTTATTTCATAAACATAACAGTACTGCTTTACATATATGACTACTATGTACCAATAAATGGCTGATACAACCACTGGATGAGCCATTTGAGTTGCCCGAAATATGTATATAAGGGGACAAGACACGGCTTTTGTGTAAGAAAAGTATAATGCGATTCCACAGGAGTGTATATTATCGATAGTATAATACCGCAGTATCGTATGATTATACTGATAAGCTACTCAGATGATGTGCTTTATGTATATATTATATATGGGGCCATATATGGCCCGGTGTGTGAATGCATCCCGGGTGGATCGCTACCATCATTTGGATTTATCCTGCTCGACCGTGTATGAGTCTGTGACTAGTCGGATTATAAGGTCCCAGGAGCATGGCCGCTTGTATGATTCAGGATTATCCCTCTACAATATCAGACCTATAGCCCAACGTCGGCTGAAGGTTATGCCATCGTCTGTGACGCTGACCTAACCTCCAACCAACATTGGTCTGCACGTCGGATTTGTTTATCCCTGAAGAAGCATAACTTGTACGGATAAAAATAATGCTTGGGGCTTACGACATCAGTGCTATCAGCTTTATCATAGCCAATAATATTTTGGGCATCCTTGCCAGCAGCTAGGAAACCAAGAAAGACACCCGAGACGCATGGTTTAGTGATTAAAGCTGCCTGCCTGTATAGTGGAAGTCGCTGATTCGTCCCGACTCTGACATTCAGGCTTAGAAAAAGTTTTTTCCCCTCTCACTCGTTACGATTTAGTATCGTAGGAACCTTCCGTGACCGTGATGTATCGTGCTCGGCCTCAGACCGCCAGAGTCCTGTGTCTGGAAGGCAGCGTCATCTGATACATCACCATCCTCAGGAGGTTCTCCTGAACCATCTTATATAATTATGTGTACCTTCAAACCCATTGATTACTACCAGAAAAAAACGTTCTTGCACTTTTATGAAAATATTATGTATATTGTACAGTTAAGTTATCTTGCTATTATCTTGCTTGTGGTTGATTTAGCTTACAATTATTGACTACACGATAATACGTTTTACTCATCTCTGCTTGCTTTCATAAACATATAATATATTATGGTGGTGTTCATATTCTGCCTGCTCGAGAAATTGAGTTAGTCTAATGATAATAATGTCATTATTCAGGCCACATTAAAATTAGAAAACAAACACTTCAACGACGCCGGCTACTGAATAGTTTGATTTTGGGCATTATTTATTTATCATGACGGTTGATTCATGTTCTTCACTGATTGAGGAGGTCAGCTAGTCCTGGAACATTTGGACTTAAGCTACGCTGCGCCGCGCGTTAAAAAAAGATAAACTTTACTGTTTATAATAGCAGGGGCTCCACTGCAAGCCGCGCCGCGCTCGGTGGGGCCGCACCTTAAAGCTACGGCCCCACCAAATGCCGCGCTGCGCGGCGCCGAAAAAAATCAGTAGGTGCGGCCCCACCGGACGCCGCGCTGCGCCGCGCGTTTAAAAAAAAGATAAACTTTACTGTTTATCATAGCAGGGGCTACACTGTGAACCGCGCCGCGCCGCGAAACGAAAGCTGGGAAAAGTTTATCTTTCACGAAGCCGCGTATTTTAACGCACGGCGCGGCGTCCGGTGGGGCCGCACCTTAAAGGTACGGCCCCACCGGACGCCGCGCCGCGAAAGGAAAGCTCGGAAAATTGTATCTTTCACGGCGCCGCGTTTTTTAACGCGCGACGCGGCGCGGCGTTCGGTGGGGCCGCACCTTTAGGATGGAATCAATTCGTAACAAGCTGATTTTTTTAAGAATTCAACTCATATAGGGTGAACGTCATCTAGAGTGTCCCATATTGTTTTGCAGATACATCAGACCGACCGACCGACCGACCGACCGACCGACCGACCGACCGACCGACCGACCGACCGACCGACCGACCGACCGACCGACCGACCGACCGACCGACCGACCGACCGACCGACCGACCGACCGGAAATACTACCAAACAGGCGAACAATCGATAGATCGCTCGACTCAAAGTGCCAATGACCACATGAACGACTCAGCTTGTTAGTAACAGATCAACCTACCTAATATTTACATTTTTTGTTGAGTAGGCCTTACTTTGCGTAGTGTACATGACACCGTCTTCTGAGATAAGGCCTATTACATGTACTACTAAACCGAGATTACGCGACCCCCGCCCCAGTGCGGGACACATATAAAAACCAATTCATTTAGAGCGAAGGTTGCCCCCGGCGATCTGTTTACAGTGCTTCACCAAAAGCTGTATCGTACCACAGATACAAACTTAACAAGTCTCCGCATCGTGCCAACGCCGCGCGACGCTGAAGCCTTGCTGTCGCGACTTCCTCTGTTTGCATCGTTAGATTCCCACAGGGGGATATTCGTGTACGGGCCGGGATATTTAGCCGGTGTCCCGTTTCTGTAATGTCGTAGCCCGCCTGATAACGACTCCATTGGGATCTGGCGTCCAGTAAGGCGAAGGGTAATACATGCGACGTCCCGGGATCCGGCTAGATTCTCAGCACGGGTCCTGAGAGAGTCACTGATCCCAACAAAATGAATGATCGTACCTCATTATTGCTCGTGAATTATCACCCTATCATAGTCACAGTCATGTGGTTGTATGATCCTTCTTACATACTCTCGGCCGAAAGATAATCACAAGGTAGGCTACTTTGCACTACGTACTATACTGTTCTGCAAAGCCAAGACGTTATATCTGCTTATCTTACAAGTAAACAGATATTGTTTTTTGGCAAAATTCACACATTGGAGGAAGTGCAAGCCTGCTGTAGCAGATCACATCACAATGCAATGCAATGCAATACAATGCAATGCAATGCAATGCAATGCAATGCAATGCAATGCAATGCAATGCAATGCAATGCAATGCAATGCAATGCAATGCAATGCAATGCAATGCAAAGCAAAGCAAAGCAATACGATGCGATGCAATGTAATGCAATGCAATGCAATGCAAAGCAAAGCAAAGTAATGCGATGCAATGCAATGCAATGCAATGCAATGCAATGCAATGCAAAGCAATGCAATGCAATGCAATGCAATGCAATGCAATGCAATGCAATGCAATGTAGCCTACACAGATGCAATGTCAATGCAATAAAATGCAACAAATGAAAAGTGCAATAATATGGATACACAGAGCACTGTGTAGCCTGTTCCAACAAGACACAGATGGCAGACGCGTCTCTAAATGCCGACACAGGTGTATGCCTCAACCACCCCTCCCCCTCCATGAGATGTGTACACAATCATCTGCGATAGCCGCTCACATAATTTTTAGCAGGAGAGCCAGCCAATCACAACGTCTCACCACACATAATACCTGTTCCATAGACTTACATGTATTATGACCCATACGCTCAGGCCTCCCAGCACTCCTAAAATGGGGAAATGTAAATAACCCTATCATTTTAGCCATCCGTCTGTTCTATTTCAATATACAAAATAAAAAATGTATATGAATCTGCTTGCTTTTCTGCTATTTTAGCCAGGAATAAGCTTTTGCACCACTGTCCCCCGGGCGACGGAGAAAAAAATTGACCTCGTTTTTTAGCAGAGCCTTGTCACAGCCAGCACAAGGACTTCAAGTTAGATCTATCTTTCATAATTTCGATGCTTTTGCTACAACAAAACATCACAGAATCGATTTAAATTGGTATCAAATGATATATCCGTAATAATCACCACAGGAGCTGCCGCAAAGAGCCATACTTTTCACAAAGAGACTAACTTTCTTATTCTTTCTTAAACTTTATAATGATATGCGCGAACGAATTTGTGTGGTGAGACCTTAAGCTTACTACGATCAGTGGAAAGTTAGAGTGGGGGGATATATTATGACGTCAGCCATCTGCAAATTTTAACATGCAGGGATGCAGTGTCTAGCGGCGGGCAGTGTATCATACGGAATGCAATGCAAATAAAATATAATACAACGCAATCAAATGCAAGGTAACACCACAAATTTGCCATTTATGGTAATACAATACAATGCAATGCAACAAATGCAATGTATTGTAAAGGTGTGCATTGAGCACAATATGGTAATCATAGTAAAAAAGAAAAGGGTTCCACAAACTCTGTGATGATGTTTATTGCACCTTTTTATGATTCACCACAATGAGTATTTCTTGATTCGTACAGTTCGTACTATTATCAAATTATATTGGACGCTGCGTCTGCGACGTTGGCGCAATATTGAGGCAACGTTGGGCACTATTCATATATATTATTTAGATGAATACATCATGTAGTTACAATGAAGGATACGACGAACGGCTGATCAAAAAAGCCTACAACAAAATTATTAACAATTGATTGTTCGGCCTAAGTCTGGTATTATTCTATCCCCTAATTTAAATGACAACTGAATGACGGCTGTGATTGGTTGATCTCGTCATGCAGTGACAGGCTGAACCACTCCTCGATTGGTCGGGGGTAGAATACAAGACTTGGACCGAAAGTTCTGCCAATGTATAACATGGCGATTTGTTGCCGTCCATCGCACAATAATGTAAAGTGCAATCTTCTCAAACTCCTGAACTATGTAATCATAGCTCTTAAATCTTTGTTTTTTTTGCCGTTTAAATGACTTACTGACGGCTCATCAGTATATATAGCACAATAGCACAATAGCATCAGAATATTGGTTAATTTTTACCTCCGTGATTTGCGATACCGACTTTCTGACGTCACATTATCACGTCTAAAGTCGATCACCGCACTGAAAAAAAATCAAATTTATAATGGCCGTAGACCCATAACGTAGGTATTCAAATGAAGCGAAAAAAGCTGACTAGGATTTTATGATGATTACAAATTAAAATAAACACTGTCGTCTCCATGGTTAATAAAGACATATGTCAGCATTGTAAAGGTTAATCATCTAAGAAGTTTGCCGATCAATCTATCCAGGGACCTAACTTTTTAACCGCCGGTGCCGCATATATTCGGGTTTTCATTTTTTATTAGCACATTAAGTACCACCTTTTAAACATGTGACAAAGATAAAATGTGACATCAATCAGCAATATTTGAAAACAATTGACCTCCATTTTGTCAAATCTGAATAATTTTCACTCACTTGAAGTTGTGGATCGCGTCAGCGAGACACAACTTCAAGTGGGTGACAATTCAAATTGAATAATTTGGCGGTTAAAGGTTAAGATCGATTTAAATGTTGTCTTATCTGTATAACGATTTTAGTCAGGGATCTGAGACCACCTGTTAACATGATTAACCTTCTAACAGTCGGTGCCGCATATATTCGGGTTTTCATTTTTTATTAGCACATTAAGTACCACTTTTAAACATGTTAAATATAAAATGTGACATCAATCAGCAATATTTGAAAACAGTTAACCTCCATTTTGTCAAATCTGAATAATTTTCATTCACTTGAAGTTGTGGATCGCGTCAGCGAGACACAACATCAGGTGGGTGAAAATTCCGATAGAATAATTTGGCGGTTAAAGGGTTAAACACGATACATCGCGAATGATTAATATAATAATATTGACCAGGGCTGATTCTTTTTTGAAAGGTGGCTCACACCCCTTTTTGAATAATCCAATATAAAAACTCAGTTTGCTGAGTGTCACGTCTTTATTATGTGATGTCCATGTACTTGTGCATCATTTTAACATGTTTAAATATTAATTATTGTGTGTGTAAATGATACTGATAAATACGGTGAAATTTAATACGCGACCACTCACTTATTAATTCATATCTAATCAGCATGCAGACACTCGTAACAAAGACTCTAGTCTAGGTGCATACTACAGTTAACAGGATTAAAGGACCATAACTCCGGAATAATGTTATTTATTTACTTGATTCTCGCTTAAAATGATATAAGCCAGTTTTATACAAACATTTACTGACAATTTATTAGTTTGCTATTAATTTTATACAAGCTTGACGTCCGGTACTATAGCAAAATTATTCTCAGTAACTTCGGAATAATTATATATAATTATACACTCACTGAAATGAATAAATGTATATATTTTTATGAACGGCACTGTGATCTTATTCTTCAAGATAGCGTTGTATAGTCATGGCAATCATGATAATAAATTATTATTCTGCAAGCAAAGGGTGTGTCTACAACAGGTGTGTGACGCACACATAACGTGTGCTCATCATTTCCACGACATTTGGTAAACGTCACACAGCAATTGATCATTTCTGCAGAGATAGTTGATGGATTCTTGATAAAGGACGATCCACAATGACAACCCATCTATTAACCCTTGTGATCCTAGAGTGCTAGATTTAATATTTCGCCTGCGAGTGCTTTCACTCGACTGCTTACATTGGAATGAATGATGCTGTATTAAAAAGAAATATACATGTATGCTGAAATGTTATGGCGGCTAAAAGGAGAATTATGAATGTCAAACGACGATGGCTACAAGCTCATCTGTCTATGTGAACCTACGTTTCGTCCAGTGTATTATAGTATTATTATGATTATTATGATTTAGTTATTACAGATATATTGCTTCGATGATTCACTTTTATCAAATGTGGACACATTGTGTTTTTTAAAACCTGATATATTTAATAAATCTTATTTACCTTATACCGACCCCCGCTCCTGTTTTTTTTATGTGCATGCACTCTGTTGTGCGATCCAGTATTGATAACGTAATAATATTGTAATTAACTAACACAGTGCACAACAACAAAACGGCATTGAAACTGTACTGGAAGCCGAATATCGACAATAAATTATTTATCGAGGGTAACCCTTTCATCATCATGCAATATTTTACATATACATATATGAAATCAATTGTAGTTAGGTAGTGCTGGCTTTCCAAGAGATTACGCTGGTTTCGAAAAAAACGGACACCGGACGCAATCGCCTAATTATTATGATAACAGGGCTTTAAGACGACTCAATCAGGCTAAAATAGTAAGAAAATCAGTGATTTTATTTTGGCTTTTTAATATGACCATATGATGTAAACATGTCCATAGACTAGAACTGCAAGATATTTTTTTAACTTTTGTGTTGCGCATTTACCAGTTAGGCTAGATATAGAGACAAAATTTCCGATTTCTCATTTCGGACATGAATGTTCAAAATAAGAAATACGGAAGAAGCCAAAATAAAATCACCGATTTTTTTTACGATTTTAGCCTGATTGAGTCGCTTTAGCCTACGAGTCATGCACCATGTACACAGCAAATGTTAAAAAATGTCCAGAAAGTGCATTGCTGGCCAAATTTGTTGATCTAAGATGTGATATATCAGTGGAATGGACGCATGTAGGCTACCGTCTGCTCAACGATCACTGTGCGTTGGCTGAAGATTGGGCCAGCATCTCAAATGTTTACAGGGCGTCATTGTGTAGTGAGCCAAAACGAGCTTTTTCTATAACTTAACCTACATGTATGCTTCTGATTGGTCAATGCTCCGGCCAATTAAAATCATAATATATAGGTCACACAATTGAATCATACAATCACCGAAGCCGTAATTCGTCCATATTAGATCGTAGATAACACGTAAATCAAATTTTGCTAAAAATATACAAGGTGCAGTGGTTACGCCGAATGCCTGTCATGTCAAGTTTGTGGTTTCACTCCCCCGCTTAGTTTGTGGTCTCACCCCCCCCCCCCGCTATGTTTCCTCTATTCTACATCCAAAATATTCAGTAGTGCTGGGAACCACCGTAGCCGAGCGGTAGCGTGCTCGGCCTCACACCACCAGGGTGTGAATTTAGAATCTTGTATCTCGAGGGCAGTGGTTCAAACCCTCGTTTATTTATTCATTCATTCATTCATTCATTCATTCATTCATTCATTCATTGATTCATTCATTCATTCATTCATGCATTCAATTATTCATTCATTCATTCATTCATGCATTCATTCTTTCATTCATTCATTCATTCATTCATTCATTCATTCATTCATTCATTCATTCATTCATTCATTCATTCATTCATTCATTCATTCATTCATGCATTCAATTATTCTTTCATTCATTCATTCATTCATTCATTCATTCATTCATTCATTCATTCATTCATTCATTCATTCATTCATTTATTTATTTATTTATTCATTCATTCATTCATTCATTCATTTATTCATTCATTCATTCATTCATTCATTCATTCATTCATTCATTCATTCATTCATTTATTTATTCATTCATTCATTCATTCATTCATTCATTCATTCATTTATTTATTCATTCATTCATTCATTCATTCATTCATTTATTCATTCATTCATTCATTCATTCATTCATTCATTCAATCATTCATTCATTCATTCATTCATTCATTTATTCATTCATTCATTCATTCATATATTCATTTATTTATTCATTCACTCATTCATTCATTTATTCATTCTTTTATTCATTCATTTATTCATTCTTTTATTCTTTCGTTGTCTATCGGGAATAATGTAAAATAATACGCCTTCCGTATACCTTAGAGATAAATAGATCTCACGATGTACACTTGTGAATATTGGACATTCAACACAATCTAAAAAAAAAATTCTCATTTTTATTCACTATTAAAATTATCTAAAATAATCAATCCTTGCAATAGTTGCCGATGATTTGTGGATATTCTGCTCTACGTTGTGATGAGAGGATAACAATAATATTTTTTTCAGTAACCATGAGCTAAAGTGTGACATGTCTGCCATCTACTTTTGACATAGTAGACCTTGCAGGTTATTATTACCTGATCAGTGAGAAAGGAAAAAAGGAAAGGAACTGTCTAAACATATCGTTGCGCACTTCTTTATTTAGTGATTTAGCTCTATTGGCAATACCTACACTTTTCAAAATTCTATCCAGATAGCAGGATGTTATTATAAGATAGCTAGATGTTATTATTGATTTTTCTTAGAATCATCTCCTCGCTGAGGAAACACCAGAAAGTCATTGAAATGGGAAAGTTCCTGTCCTCTGACAGCCATTACTTAGCACGATTGTCATATCCAATCATTTTGATGATGACAGTTTCTTAGATCTTTCTTCACGCTGTGAAGCAAGGCTGCACCATCCTGCAGTCTTCACAAGTATTCGTTCTCACTCAAACAACTAAGTCTGCTGTCAGGATGGGCTGCACCTGATACTCATACACGTCAAAGACAGAGCTAGCATGGGGATAATGACAAGCGTTGGCACAACATTGTGCCACTGTGGCACAATATTTCGTCGCCTCGGAGCTAAAGGATCCTATCTGACACTCGTCAGAGTGGCAGATAGGATCATTTAGCTCCGAGGCGAAGATTTGGCCATCGGTTTTCCACCGCACACGAATACATTGAACGTGGACCTGACTAGGTTGTGGGGGATGCCATTGCGTGAGTGCGCGCCGTAAAATCTCTTGACATAACAACCTCGTAGCTCACTTTTCAGCGTCTTATTTAATTAATTAATCAAGTGATTGTGGCGAATGAAGTGTGTACTACAGGGTTTCTATTGTGGTCGTGGTTCTATTGTGGTCGACCATCTGGCATGCTGGAACATGTCTGCTTGGGCCATGGACTAGTTTATAAAGTTAATGTGACCGGAATGTAGTTAACCAATGAATGATTGTTCCTTCGTACAGCTAATCACCATCCGTAATCTCGTCGTGATTCAAATTTATAAGGCCGACCCCAATGGCTCATTTGGTCCGGTTGCGGCTCGAAACATTGTTCGGATGTTTGTTATAGGGGTTATGCATGTACAGTGCTCCAAACGGATCATAGGCCTGGGGTGTGCAGGGCTGCCTATGACACTGTCTATGGCATTGTACACTATAATATCTTAGAGCCATTGAAATCATTCAATAAGAGTAGGGTATATCCCGGTTTACTTCTGTTGCGATATTGCCGTGATTGTGCGGAAAGTGAAGTAAAGCAATATTCATTCACTTCAAATTCGGAGCTTAAACTGTGTCCAAAGACACCAACAATATAGACAAACAGGCCATGGGGTTCAGGGCAATATCAAAGCATACCTTGTCTTTGCAGAAAGCATGAAGTCTGTTCTAAGACTTTCAACGTATATTCTGCAAATTTATAGTTATATAATTTTTTAACAAATAACTGCGCAAGGCCTATATTTTGGGCAATGTTTTATCTTTTGCAAAAAAAAACTGGCTCAATATAGAGCTCGCCATACATATGACTGACGTTTGACTGACTTCTAGCTGTAGCTGGGCCAAATTGTTGAAATTATAATATTATATTAATGAATGATGCATATTTAAGATCCTATTGACAGTTTAAACTGAAATCATAGATGCATCGCTTCAGGTACATACATACAAGCTGCAGCAAAAGTATCTTAACTCTTTAACCGCCGGTGCCGCACATATTCAGGGTTTAATTTTTAATTTCACATTAAGTACCACCTTTTAAACATGTTAAAGATAAAATGTGACATCAATCAGCAATATTTAAAAACGATTTACTTCCATTTTGTCAAATCTGAATAATTTTCAATCACTTGAAGTTGTGGATCGCGTCAGCGAGACACAACTTCAAGTGGGTGAAAATTAAGATTGAATAATTTGGCGGTTAAAGGGCTAATAAAATTAACATAAGTCAAAGCAAATAATTTGTGAATCGCTGGCTCATTGTTTTATTTATGACCTAGCTAACTATTAAACCTATACGTTGTGGCTGCACAGGATTTTTTCTGGATAATTAGGCCTACATGTACAAATAGGATGTCTTAGCATTAATTGTGCATTTAATGAACTTCATTATCGTGATTGCTCTTTTTGAATTTTTCTGTAATTCCCACCGCTGATGTCATCCAATCAGACGGAAAGGGGATTAAGTTTGATTAATTATTCCGTTGGTTTTATTCAATTCTCTCTCATATTACAAAGTTATTTTAATCTCATTTGCGAAGCCTATCATGTGGCTTTTAATATTTCACGACGATATTAACATCATTTTTACGTTTCATTTTATATCTTGCATGATTCCATCACATTACGGTAAATATTAGCAGTTACACTCTGTAAGTTTATATCATTTGTGACCTTTTTCCTGTGATGCTCACCACGCACATATGAACCTCGAATAAACAGCTACCCTAACCCTTTCAGTACGGAGTCTCTGACAGATAAAGACATTCCTATAGTAAGAACTATCCACGATGAGCGCCCCGGGATACACGACCATTCTATTTTTTAATAACTTATGTTTAATGCGGGAGAAAACAATTTGATCTAAAAAAAAATAATTTTATAATGTCATGCCCCTAATTTTTTTCTGATACTGCGGCGACCACCTTTTTGCACGACCACATTTTTGCAGATTTCTAGCCCGAGTTATCTTAACCCTTTAACCGCCAAATTATTCAATTTGAATTTTCACCCACTTGAAGTTGTGTCTAGCTAACGCGATCCACAACTTCAAGAGAGTGAAAATTATTCAGAATTGACCAAATGGAGGTCAACTCTTTTTAAATCTTGCTGATTGATGTCACATTTTATCTTTAACATGTTTAAAAGGTGGTACTTAATGTGCTGATACAAAAAGAAAACCCGAATATATTCGGCACCGGCGGTTAAAGGGGTAAGAGCCGTCCTGAGTGGGTCACCCGTTACCCCTGAGTTATCTGGGGAACCGGACTGAACGGGCTAATCAATCAACCTGAAGTCTGCTGAACATGAACATGATTTGTTCTGATTCAATTCTAACCTCGTAAAGAATGAAAATACATAAAGCAAAGTTGACACAAATGTAGCAAATGTACATCTTAGTAATGATATCCTGCATTATGTGATTCCTGTATTCATTGTAATCTTATCATCTTATTTACCCTTTCAACTTGTATTGCTTCATCCTTAGAATACATTTCAGCAGTTTGGGACAGAATACTCTTGGACCCCTTTAGACAAAAATACATTGACAAATTGGAAAAAAATCATCAGCAAGATTTGTCACACAAAATTATGGACAAATAACCAGTGTGACATTTTTCCTTCATTACTGACTTAAAATAAGACGAACAAATTCTAGACTTTTATGCATGCTCGCAATTTGTTGATGAGCTAGTCGAAATTCCTATCATTGACCGTTTAACCCAGCTGACAAAAGAACACGTGGTCGGCAAAATCAGTCCTATAAACACATTATTTGGCGTATTGCGAAACATAGATTAGGATACAATTTAAATATGATGTGAAAAATCTATATGATGCAATTTAAATATATAAGTGTACAGTACATGTATCTGTGATGATACACATGTAGTTGTCATTGTCTATGTTGCGGCTCCCGTATAGTAGAGCAAATAATAATATGTGAATGACAGTAGCGCAGCGAGCGCTTTTTGCTGGATATTATTATCACTGAAACAAGCCAGCTTCAAACGTGAATTGGAAGTTTGTCTAATGTTATTATAAAGTATTTCAATTTCAAGATACAACAATAATAAAAAAAGACTTTAAAATTACTGAATATGCGATCGTTTTTATCACAAAGCTACCATCTTTAAAGGTCAATGTAAAATACAACACCTCAAGTTGTATTGCTTCGCTGACTGTCTATCGCTCATTATATTATATCCAGTCGTGCTCACCGTAAGTGGTACCATTTCAATTACATACACGTGGAAAGCAGAATTTCAAGTTATAGGTTACGTTTTAACACTAAATTGACCAGGAGGCAGGTGATGATATTTCGTTTGCCCAACCGTATTACAACGTTCAAACAACGTGTATATATCCCAACAAACACGATACATCAACCCGATGTTGTTCCAATGCTGGTCCACCGTCTACGACGTTGGCCCAACATTGGGTTGATATATCGTGTTTGTTGTCCACAGACATCCCACGATACATCAACCCAATGTTGGTCCAATGTTAGTTCATGTCTACGACGCTGGCCCAACATTGGACCAACATTGAGTTCATGAAACGCGTTTAAGAAAACTCTCGTGATGGATGACTACTTCTTATGCAGTATGAGACTCTTGTTTGGGCGTTTTCAATCTAGAGATGAGGTGGGATAAAAGGTGACCTTAACGGAAAGGTCACACATGCTAGCTGTGGAGTGGACCATCATATTTGAATACTAACTGAGCAAAACCTTTTCCCAGAAACAATATTTTATGAAAAATCACCATGATATTCAATAATAACCGTAGTTAAAAGCACATCATAATGCATTGTTTAGAGAATGGGGAAATAATTATGTATTTTTTATCAGTTTAACATAATATGCAGATATCCTTCCCTTATTTTCTCCTACAAACTCCATAACAGTATTATGGGTCTAATCTTATCATACATATTATTTTGAGTATGGTAAGTACAATTATTACACACATCATTACACAAATCATTGCACAGATGCATGCATTCCCTTAAACACACGGTAGAAATCGTCAACTAATATTACCTCACAAGCAAACTATATTCCTACAAAGTGAAGGGATGTGCCTTTACAACGTACCAATGTGGCAATATTGCAAAAGGAATAAACTAGGAGCATGACTATGCTCTACTCTTTTCAACATGCCACAATACTGTTTCATATCACAGAATACCATAAGCTGCACACTTTATGTGAATCTACAAGCGTAGCTCCACCCGAGAAAACATCAGGTGTGATGGTCTGACTTTGGCCAATTCAGACGGTGGCCCAACATCAATTCAACAGAAGGATAAGCATAGAAAGATTTCTCGTGTGCGTTTGTCTCTAGATATATTTTGTAGGCCAGCACTATACAATAACTTGGGAATTTGGTTGAATGGGGAGAGCTGTATTACCCCTGTCACTTTAGTCACACCAGCCTACGATCATGCATGCTGGTGCTCTCACTGCGACCTAAAACTACTTTTAGTTTTAATTTCAGGCTATACCTTTGATTTTTGCTCAATATTATAATAATATCCCCACCAAGTGAGCTGGGACTGTAGTGACATGTGTTGTGTCTCCCAGAAACTCATTTTAACATGTTGAAAAAGTAATCAACTCGTAGTTTTCAATAAATAACATTAAATTATTAAAAAGTAGAACAGATTTTGTCAGAGGGTAAAATTTGTATTTGGCATGCAAAGAAGCGGTATGTATTATTTTCTAATATTCTAATCTAGCTTTTATCAGTGTAAAAAACATGCCACACATGCTGGCCGAAATAACAAGATAACAGGACCGGCAGCAATGCATATGGAAATAAAGTCCAGTTATATGCTCAGATAGAGCCAGAAAATGAGACTTGCAAATAAAGAGTGGGTTCATGTAAATCCTAACAAGCACAAGATTTTGGCAAAATAATTATGTTGGTTTGAAGTTGGGGCACAGTTTACCCTTACAACGCTGAAATATTTGTGACATATCACCCCTTATATAGAATGAATAAATTTGTGATAAATAAATCAAAGTTGCCCCAATATGGGGCACAAGTGTTTCCTTATATGGGGTGATTGGCTATCATGTGACCCTCTGAGAGTGTCACATGATAGCCAATCACCCCATATATGGGGTTATTGGCTATCATGTGACCCTCTGAGAGGGTCACATGATAGCCAATCCCCCCATATAAGGACATCGTTATTCATACCATATAAAGGGTGATAGATCACCTTTAAGCCATGGAGACAAAAGGTTTTTTTCAAGTTGAAATCATCATAAATATCTTAGTTAGCTATTTCTGCTTCATTTGAATACCCATGTTATGGGTCTAAGGTCATTATCAATTTTTAATACTTTCAGTGCGGGGGTCGACTTTAGACGTAAGAATCTGACGTCTGAAGACGTCAGATTCTGACGCATAAAGTCGGTCCCCGTAATGAAAAGCGTAAACCAGCTCTATAATCAGCGTCTCGTGCTGGGCAGAGAAGGGCCATGTCGCACAGGAAGCACAGGAAGTTTGCCCAGTTTAGATAAGTCCCCTCCCGAATACACACCAAACAAGATGACATAGAAAAACAGGAGTTACTGCCGCAAATTGTGAATAATGGATGGAAAGAGAGAAACTACACAAGTGAAAGAAATGTGGAGCGCAGTCTGGTACTCTGGGCACATACTGATAGGCAAGGAGATGTCATGGTCAGCAGAAACAAGACAAATATGCCAGGATGGTCAAAACCTGATTACCAACGTGGTCAGCACGCTTATTTATAGTGGGCCACAGACTATACCCTGTTAAATAAATAGAATGTTAAGTTGATTTTAACTGACATCTCTTTTAAAATGTTATTTTATTTCCACTCTCTTGGGACTGGAAGTTCACAAACGACTTTTAATCAGTGACGTTCTACTACAACAATTCTTAAACATTTGTTATTTTCGGATCCCGGACCCCATACGGGATGATATGAAACTACAGTTAATCACTGGTATTTCCAGCTAAGTGACAAGGCCATGTGTGTGAAATGGCCGATGTATGTAAAATGTACCCCTGCTTTACTGTGGGACGTATCAGTCATATAACCCTTTCACCACTGAAGCCCGTTTTTATGTGCTGAATGCCATTACATGCCATAGCATGATCTGGTATTGTACCTCAACATAGTATTAATTGAAGTCGCTATGTGTCGGAAATTATATCTTATAATTTCATACAAACAATTTTTTAGTTTAATTTAACAACCTAGGCCTGCTTCAATAGCATGTAATATATCAGTTGAATAAAGGGCCTCCGTGACCGAGAAGTAGCGAGCTCGGCCTCAGACCGCCAGGGTTCGAATAAATTCGCATCCTGTGTCTGGAGGGCAGTGTCATCTTATTTATCTCACCATTCTCAGGAGGTTCTTCTGGCCTAGTTTTGCCTATATGTGCACAAAGGTGGCATAAAACCCCATTCATTTTATCTATAGTAGATGAATAAACACATTCAATGTACAAGTTTTATTCATCGGAGGTGCATATGAGTGAATAATGTATTGCTTTATGCTGCTTTCTGCGGTAATAGCGCGACAGATCGTAGGTTCCACATAATATTTTCTCTATGGGACTAATTGGTGTGTTTAATTTGTATATGACTTACTAGTGCTGGTTCTGATATTAAGACTTGCTCGTACTCCAGGTGTTACTATCCAGGAATGGGGCATCAGGATGGTCAGCTTGTGGCTAAATACTGATAAAATATACACTTATAAAATAGTGTGTAGTGCCAATTGCATTGCATTATGTTAAATGTCGACAGAATCGACGACAGAAATCTACTTTAGCATGTTTATGGATGAACATGTAATATGATTGCAGTTGTAATGAAATTTATCACGCTGAACATTGGGCGACAGTTATTCAGCTCCATGTCTGATCAAGATTAAATCCATAACGCATTGCAACAAAATTTCCCCCAGGGACCATTTGCTTACTTACTGCTGGGACGACATCTACGGCGCTGGTCCAACTCTGAGACAGTGTTTGGACAGCGTTTTGTGTACGTAGTGGAAGCTGTCGTGACATAACCCAATATTAAAGACATAAAGCGGTGGAATAAGTAGGTGTCGATCGACCGTCGTGGGGCCTGCAGTCTCCATCCGGCGACCTAGGTCACCTGGCGCCTGATTGGTCCAGATCACCATCTCGACCAATCAGACGCCCGAGATCTAGGTAAAACGAGCGGCTACTACATATCATTGACGTGCCTTGCACAGAATAAGCAGGTAGCATGCAGTCATCCCAAAATATTTTCGAATCCCGAAATAGCAAAAAAACGGCAGAAAACCAGGAGTCGGCCAGTATCCGGTTATCTGAATGTGACAAACTGCCTTTTCCGCAGGGTCTACTTGTACTTGATTTCAACGTTGGTTTGTTCTTTCTGAAGTATACCAGGAGAATAAAGGATTACATAATTCATATTCATAATTTATAATTTTGTCTCTCTTGATAAGCAGTATTTTTTTTTAATTAAAAGAGTAATTTACCATACGTTATGCTTGGAACCTGAATATCTGACCTATGTACATATACCAGTGACACTATACTTGTACAGAATGTGTAATAACTTAGAGGCATGTCTTAAATGTAGCAACATCAATAATCAAACATACTCATATCAACATTGTTTAATTCAAAACTGCTTTACGCAATTGTGTTTTTTGCCAAAACAATCAATATATACGCAATCGCGTTTTTGCATATGCATATATACCTAGTTCTTCCTAAGAGATAGGTCTACCATCCGAAAAAAATATTGTGATATGAAAGTTAGCACTCCTGTCGCGAAGACAATGAAGATCTAATCTGACTTTTGTTCGCTAATAAAGTTCTGCATGACCCCTCCTGTTGCAAATGTACTCATCGTCCAGTATTGGATCAGTGCAGGGCCAACGTCTCAGACGTTGGCCCTACACAGAGCCAATCCTGGCACATGTCCTTTTTACTGGGGTCTCTCAGAAATTGCCAATCTTCTGGCTGCCTTTGCGTGAAGCCACACAAGGGACGAGTTATTTCCAGTATGTTGTCTCTGGTTCGTAGTCTTCCCGTCCGTCAGCCACCTTCGTTTGCAGTCCCCAGCCAATGTGCTAACTGTACTTTATGAGAGGTCTATCTATGGCAAGTCGTTGTCACCGCTAATACAGCCATTTCTACAAGAACAAACGGGACCATCTTAGAACTGTCTGACATCAGATTGATATATGTTTATTTCTAGATATAAATGTACATACACGTATGTTTGTTTGATAACGAAAAATCATGAACACATGATGAAAATTTCGTGACGTTTTTACGCATTTGTTAAACATACCATTGATCCACATAATACGAGGATATTTGTAGGCTATTTTTAGATCTACAAGCAAATATTTTATGCAAAAAACATGATAACTATAGCATTTTTTTAAAACAGCGTTATTTGTGACCCGCCACGCCAAAAGGGAAGTAAGTTCAATTTTTCAAAAATATTTTTCAATATCAATTTTTTATCTTTTTTTGGGGGGGGCTAATTGTTTTTATAAGTGGCAACTGTAACAACTCTGAGTGGATGTACAGATGTCTTTTCGAGTGGCGAATCACTTTTATTTTAATCTGACAGTTATAAGACCAAATTGTGAAGAGTAATTTTAAAATCGCATCGTATAACCATCGCTTTAACTTTCAGTGCACTGCTATAATTGATTTACGTTACATGTTAATCAGATATAATAATGATCTATTGAAGAATATTAACGTCCATGTCATATATATGGGGCCTACAGTAATCATATAATAATAGTCTGTTTATGTCTATCCCGCGACGTATTTTCTAATTACTTTGCGTTCATTGGCATACTGTTATTTAAAACGTAAAAACTAATATCTAAAAAAGATTAAAGAAAGATGTATTATAAAGATATAGGCCTACAGTCTGTATTTGGCACGACAAGAAATATAATAATGATTTTCCAGCACACGGCAAAAATGCTAGTTAATTTTAAAAAGCCATTGAAAAATTATTGTGCTCGTGTCATTGTGAAACGTGTTCGACTATTAGTTTTTCTTCCAGCAAACTTCGGGTGATGTGAGCTTAATATGTAAATATCACTGCGAATCCTCCGCTTTTAGTTTTTATTCACGACAGAGCTGAAATTGCCAATTCCAACTTGGCTGTGATCAAAAAAAGCTTGGATCGTGTTTGGCAGAGCTAATGCTCCACAGCAATGAGTTGTTTAATCAAACGTCAACTTAATTTTCTTTTCGACGTCCTCATTTCGGGAGTTTTCGTGCCTTAACGCAAACTATCTTGATTCTGCGAGATTTAGATTTCAGGGAATTTCTTGCGATAGAACTTTCACTTGAGTGCTACAGCATATTCTGACAATATTGTCCTACACATCGAATCAGAAGGACCAATAATATTAACTGGTGATGTCAACATAGGCCTACATCAATTTATCATCAGTGGGCCTGAAATAGTAAACTGCAAATCTACCCTCACAATCTGGCCACTAAAATGCATTTATACAATCACAATGATTAACATGTATACTTTGTGATGAATTTAGCATAATTATCATAAACTAGATGTATTATTCAATATTGTGGTAGTCTACTTGAACACCGCAGCCCACCCCACCAACGGTTCGTTCGACTTGTGTATCAGACGTACTGATGTGTATGAGAGAAAAGAACGTGGATCTATATGTTGGTGCTTGGTGGACCTGAGAATAGTGTTACAAACACGTGAATGTGCAGTTTTTTACACATTACAGACTGCGAATGATTAGGTTAGCGATGAAAAAACGTAGTCCGCGGAGGCGGCGGATGTGGTCTGTTTGATGGTGATTAATATGAAGTGGCGGGTGTCATCCCTAATAGACAGATCCATGTGAGGCCTGCGAAAAGGGCGCTACTGCCTTCAAGGATACTCATGGGAGTGACACGGTCTGCCTGCTAATAGAGATGCCCACAAAAAAATAATACAGGTGCTATCATGATGGAGTACTGGCTGCGCCAGGAAAATATAAATAATATTTCACGAATAATTTTTTTGTGGAGGTGTATGGATTTTGTTTATGCATGTTACAGTTGGACCGTCTGATCCTGTTAACGTTGGTTTGTTTTTTGTATTATTACTCCAAGACAAGCCATATATTCAACTATCAAGTGAGTTGTGGTAGCAATTCAGCATCTTCCTCTGCAAGGCTGGCTATTTCTGAGGTCGGACCGACCTTGCTGAAACAGGGTTGAATCCGCCTATTGGAGTGGGGACTCCTTAAACATATTTTTTCTGTTTGACCCAAGTTTGACCTCTGGCATGAGTGTTGTTTTAATGTGGGGCCATTGTCTACGACACCGGCCCTACATTAAACAACACATGTCTGCTGGCCGAGTAGCTCACCGGAAACGTCTCAGACACAGACCACCACATCTCACCGAAACGTGCGTGAGGGTTGAATTGATGGTGAGCCAAGACAGACAGCGGGCCAACATTAAAAAGACATTTTTTGAAAAACTAATGAATATTCAATATCTAAACCTTCCTCCCTACCCCAATAGGTGGATGGTATGGCTAATTCAGCAAGGCTTGGCCTGACGGCCTCGCTGTGTCAAGACTTGCTGCCAGGAAGATGCAATTCAGGAGCTATACGCTCTGCGTAAATTATGATCCAGCTGGGCCCGTTCTCTCGTACAAGTTACGATATATCGTAGGCTTCTGATTGGTCGAGAAGGCCAGCTCGACCAATCAGAAGCCTACGATATATCGTAACTTGTACGAGAGTACGGTCCCAGACTTGGCTGGACAAGATGTGCCAAGCAGCCAACAACACACATGACGTAATAGTTCCGCTGTCTAAAGTTAAATCACAACTATTATTGTATCGAAAGAATGACCCCATCTTAACGTTAAGAATCATAGATGAGCGTTTGACTATCCATACAAGTTGGCTACAAGTTGGCGCATACCCCAGGCGGCAAATGTAGCTGCAAAATGTAAAATGGGTACCAATGGACAAGAAATGCAACATATCTGCAGCTTCTATTGATCATATCGTCAAGTATAATACAATTTTTCTGATGTTTGCTAGTACGAGGAATTCAGTTTTGATGTTTATTTTGGTGTCAAGTTAATTTAAAGGCTATACAGGTCACATGACTGTTAGTTTATTTCCAAAATAATTTGTTTCTTTCAATTACATGTCTACATGATATGAAGCGTTCCTTGTTCTTTCTTACCTTGTGTTACATGTATGTACATCCATTACACTGATTGGACATCTAAGCAGTTATAATACAGGCACG
Source organism: Flabesymbios commensalis (assembly GCA_964017125.1). Classification (NCBI taxonomy): domain Eukaryota; kingdom Metazoa; phylum Annelida; class Polychaeta; order Terebellida; family Flabelligeridae; genus Flabesymbios; species Flabesymbios commensalis. The sequence goes on from OZ024905.1 coordinate 45,293,795, forward strand.
GATCCTCTAGCATTGACTTTTAATGATTCTGGAGACACTCCAATATAATTATCTGATAAATTTTATGTATCTTATTGAATAACCGAAGTCACTCGAATAGTACTATCTGATGAGTTTGATATTTTTTGTTGAAGAGATTGAGGGATATAAAAGTCTTTTGTGTGTTCGAGAAGGTGGTAGACGACCAGGTAAAAAATACACGTGTCAAGCATGGTTGACACCAGCATGAATAAGATGAGATGAGAAATGGCAGATGGATGGTGTACACTGTCTTTGCGGACTTCTTGCCAAAGAAATAAGAACAATAATATGTCTATCGCCTGAAGCAGTTATTGAAATAGTTTTTCCAAGGTAAAAACCTACCGCATCTAAACATATTATTGTGGATTATTAATCCATGAAGAAAAAAGTATGCACAAGTGGGCGACAGCAGCTCACAAAGAGTGGGTGATTTGGGAGGCGTCATGCCAGTGGGAAGAGACTCCGTGGCTGGACATGTCTTTAATCTCATTCAATGAGAACGTTATGTTTTTATAACAATGATCACGTCTTGAGCTCTCTGTAGAACCGTATAATGTAGCCAGACGTATAATGTAACCGGTTACATTTTACGTCTGGTTACATTATACGGTTCTACACCCTCCTGGACAGAGGTGTGGACGATGCAATCATGCAGTGTGTGGAATGATGGCTGGCTGTTGAAATAGTGAATTAAGATTGTTTTGCACCTGGTAACTAGACTTATATTTATATAATAATGCGAATATTTTCAGAAAGTTATTTTCCCGAAATAAGGTTATATAATGCACATTTCGATACTAAGATGGTATAATAATAAGGTTATACTGATTATAATTGTTGTTACAAAACAAATAACATTACAAATTTGCATTATTTTATGTCGAATTATTTATCATTTGTTTATTATCAAAGTCATTTCATGTTAGAATATATAAGTGCATTTCTTTTTTTCTTCAAATATTTTTGTGTTCGAATATAAGTGTATGCCACTGTTTTCGAAAACTAAGTGGATCTACAAATATGAGTGCATGCACGTTTATGCGCGGGGATAGGGATCTTTATTTTTTGCGGAAACATATAAACTGGACACGCTAAACATACCTATAATTATCACCTTGGCTCGGCTCGAAATACCAAGAGATGCCTAGGATAAGTATATATTGTCAACAATCTGAACGGCATGAATCTTTTGCAATGTTTCTGATGGACATGGCACAAGTTCTACATTGCCACCCTGATGTTCATGCCAACTTCACGGAGGGTAATTGTAGTGCAGCGAAGCAGATCTTCCGATCCCCCGGTGAGATGAAGTTCATCAAGTGATAAACGTGAACGAATGTTCATGAACATTCATGAACATTCGTCAATGCGTCATCATGAACTGTTCATCAAAAACAGTTCATGACAAATCATGAGTATTAATGAAGACTTGGTGAACTAATGGTGTTCATGACTTAGTTCATGGAGTTCATATGGAGAGTAATGAACTTGTATAGTAGGATCAATAACAGTGGCTTGTTTATGAAAGTTCATGAGAGACAGTTTCATGAACTTTGATGAATTATTATGAGCTTGATAAATTTTAATTCGGTTCATGGCTAGTTCAGTAATGTTCATGAGGGACAGTTTCATAAACTGTGAATTATTATGAATTTGATAAGTCTTAATTTAGAGGGGGACATGGTGCAATGGTTAGAGGGTGGCGCTTTGCCGATGTCGCTGCCTGCCGTCCGGTTTCGAACCCCGCTTGGTGCAGGGCTTCTATCATGTTTCACCCCTGTGAATATTAGAACATTGTTTCAATGTTGTGTCCTTGTGCAAGGCACTTCACCCTCAAATGCTTAAATTGAGTACCTGGTAAGACAGAAATGGCAATGTGTGCGATAAGTTTAATGCGCCGAAATGGCTGCTCGATTATATACTCTCCGTAGAGTTGAAATGGCACACGAATGAACAAGTCCAGTGAGCAGGGCATAAAATGTAACTAATTTATTATAAGTTTTTCAGTTTTCTGTTTAGTTTTGTGTGAATCTGGGAGAGGAAAGAGCTCTTTTTTAATTAACACAATGACCATGTATTGAAGCTCAATAGCCTTGCTGCGTTCTGGTAATAAGTAACCTCAGAAAAAATGAATACGCAATCGAGATTATATATGTAGGCCCTATTATAAAGGCCAAGAGACCGATTTGTTCAAGAACAGAGTAAGTTCATAAACTAATGAATTTTCATGAAAGTCTCATTTCAAGAATATTCATGAACAGTTCATGAACATTTTGATGAATAGTGTAGTCATTCTGGCAAAATAATCTGGACACATTGCTAACAAAGCTTTTATGATCTATTATGGTGGATAATGGTCCCAGCTAACATTTCTGAAAAATCTCAAGCAAAACCCCGGTTCAATTTTGAGAAATTGACTAATACCATTTTCGAATTTTTCAAGTTTTTTTCCATTTTGCAAATGTTATGATGTATACCTACTTATGTTTTCAGACACCAAATATCGATTGTAGCTATCAGTTTGATTTTAAATACAAAGAATGATTGATTTGAAGTTGAGTTATCGATTTTTCAGAAGAAAATAATTATATTTGAAGTGATTTTAATTTTAAAAAGTATATGAGTATATTATGTATTATTGCATTAACTACTCTTGTTGGCCAAGATAAAAAAAAATATGCCCTCGCACTTAATGGGTAGCTGGCTTAACGGAGCGACCAATTACAATATTGGTATTTAGAATGACTACACTAGAACGTTCGTGAACGTTCATAGTTTTTTGTTCACGAACAAGTTCACGAACATTAATTAACTATTCATGAATGTTCATGAACAGTTCATGATCATCTCACCGGGCTAGTGTTCTCTGTGTTATTGAGGAGTTTGAATATGCACACATCCATGGCTACAACGCATGCAAACATAATTGAACGCCCAGGAAGCTACGTTTCTGAGCAACGGCGGTTTTTTATGCATTTGTAAAACAGCGTAGTTACGTCTGTGCCACACCACGACCTGATTTACAAATGTATTTGATGAATATGTTGAAATGGCCCTCTTGCCTTTCATAAAGAACCAGATGAAAATGTACAAAACGAAATGAAATGAATGGGGGTTTAGGCCATCTTTGTGCCCATAAAGGCTAAACTGGGCCAGGAGAACCTCCTGAGGATGGTGAGATAAATGAGATGACACTGTCCCCCAGACACAGCATTCGAAATTCGAACCCTGACGGTCTGAGACCGAGCACGCTACCTCTCGGTCACGGATGCCCCGAACAATATTTATTACTTACGAGTGAGCAGGAAAGACACATATTGTTTCTTTGAAACTTGAATGCCAGAGAGGGGTTCTAACTCGCGATCCCCGACTTTACAAGCAGGCAGCTTTAACCACTGCACCAGGGCCCCTACCCTGAAAATGTACAGGCCTGCCTTTAAAATTGATGCAGTCGTCGGGCTTTTGTCATTTGATGGTGCATCTGGCATCTATTTTTTAGCGAGTTGTAATGTAGCCTGCGCTACAACACAGTATTTTCCATGTGAACATTGAAATAGCTAGTGTAATGTATGTAAAATTGAAATGACTATAAAATGGATGACCTGTGAAGTCTAGCTACAACAACCGCAATAATCAAAGGGACAAGCCCAGGTTAAATCATAAAAAAATCGGTGATTTTACTTTGGATTATTAATATGACCATATGATGTAAACATGTCCATAGACTAGAACTGCGAAGGTTTTTAAATTTTTGTGCTGCGCACTTACAAGTTAGGCTAGATATAGAGACGAAATTACCGTATTTTTTATTTTTGACAAGGTTGTCATTAATTAGAAATCAGGAATTTCGTCTCTATATCTAGAAACACTTTTGCAGTTCTAGTCTATGGACATGTTTACATCATATGGTCATATTAATAAGCCAAAATAAAAGCACCGATTTTTCCTGATTTTAGCCTGGGCATGTCCCTTTAAATGCAAAACAGAACACAATATTATTAAGTTAGCGTTTTTATATACAAGACTATTATACATAATGTATTATGCATCAGGTGACAATAAAGTAAAATATAGTATCACAATACATGGTACTTCTAAGTTGAACTGAACGCTTTTATAATTCATAATACCATGATTATAATGCAATACTTATCCCTTGAGTAGTTAAGCTGGAATGTTAATAATATTGTAATTATGTGTCTCGTGCGGAGAGGTACATAATTTTAGCATGTTTGTTCGAAATGGGTGTGCGAACAGTCGCATAATAAGTACACAATATATATAATATCCTAATATTAGATGTGATATCAAAATAAGACTTTCAAGTGATGACATAATAATCATTATTATGGTTGATATAGTTCTTACAGTGATTGGTTTTTTTCTGGTTTATGTCTATCACACATCCCACATGCTTGAAAGAATGTTGAAAATTAGTTTATTTAACATAGGTTTCTATCGAATCATTATAGTTACATTCGTCCCTATCTAAACTTTAGTTTGATTTCATTTGCTAATAATTTAGATGGATATAGATATATATAATATAAGAGCATGTTTTATTACATAACAAACATAGCAAGTTAATTTTATTTTCGCGATTATCAGGCTTGCGCCTTATAGAATTGAACCGATGCATAATAATTATTCAATCAGCCATATCAACAGTTGATATCCCAAATGCCCATACGAAGCCAGCCTCTAATCTAAATGCGAAGCCGACGACATAATCGTAACTTGTACGAGAATACGGGCCTGGTGTGCAATGCATGTCCTGCTCTCACAGCAAAGCGTTTGTCATTGTAGTCCAGGAATTTTAGGTTTTGAAATGGAAAAAAATAATTTAAAGCTGAAAATTTCAGGATGTGTTCAGAATGTCCTCTTTTATCACCTGTAAAAAGTCCAAAAGTTTCCCCTGAGCGGAACATCTTTTTTTTTGACAAAATTTAAAATTGCCGCCAAGTGCCAAGTTGTAACTGCTGAACTATTTGACATATATTTTGATGTAATACGTCAACTTCACATGATTGTTATTGCTGAATTCATTTTTGAAGCTGTTAGTAACTTTTAAAGTTTCGCTAAAGAATATATCCAAGATGGCCGCCATTTGAGGTTTGATTGGGAGCAAGTTTATTGTCATTCGCATTTGAGATACGTATAACCTTTTAAATATATAAATTACCAGTATGTCCTCCTTCAATACCTGTAAAAAGTCCGAAAGTTCCCTCTGAGCGGAACAAAATTCAAAATGGCCGCCCAGCGCCATGTTGAAGTTGTAATTCCTGGACTATTTGACATGTATTTTAATGTAATACATCATTTTCATGTGATTTTCAAAGCTGAATTCATTTCTGAAGATTTTAGTAACTGTTGATGTTTCGTTAAATAATAAATCTAAGATGGCCGCCATTTGAGGTTTGATTGGGAGCAAGTCTAGTGTCATTCGTATTCGAAATACAAATAAACTTTTAAATCTATAATAATATTATGCAATATACATTTTTAATGTATTTATTGCATACTACGTAATAGCCAAAACAACATATTCAATCAATACAACAACAACAACCTCTGCAACCACACCTAATCATTTTCATTAATTTGGGAGGAGTTGCATCAAGCTCCGTGAAAACTGTTACCTGTTTTCATTTTAACATTACTATCCCCAGCCTGTTGCTGGTAATCTGTTCCCATGAAATTCGTGTACGTGTAGATATGTCTGACATCGGTAATTTTATGTTATTTACTACTACTTCAGTTGTGATCCCAATCATGTGTCCTACCCAAGAACTCACACTGGAGTTCACAGGGTCTTAGGCAAGGTCTCACACACAAACCTGCATGGTCCTAGGCAAAGACTCTGGAGCTTGCAGTGTCCTATCGGCAAGTACTCACACCCAGACCCCCGAGGTTATAGGCAATATCTCACACGCGGGCATATTAGGGTACAAAGCGAGGTATCACACCCGAGCCTGCAGGATCCTAGAGAATGTTCCATACAATATTTATCATGTTTATATATAGTTGATGCAACACGAATAAGTTTGTTTTGTGTTTGAAATAACCAGACCGTCCCGATGGCCCATTCGATCTGGTTGTGGCTCGAAACTGGATTCGAATCCTGGTCGGGTCGGATGTTTGTCATCGAGTGCAAATACAGTGATCTGAACTGTTAAAAAGCCTAGAGTGTGCAGTGGTGTCTATGGCACTGTACACTAGAAAGAACCTTTGAAGTTATTCAATAAGAGCAGGGCATAGTTCCTTCCTTCTTTCGCGATATTGCCATGATTGCGAAGAAAGTAACGTAGAGCAATATTCACTTGAAATAACGACACGTGAAAAGATGACAAATATATTGTAGTGTGGCTTAGCTGGGTAGCCAGACATTAAATCAGAATGACCGTAATTTTTCAATATGATCACCATAATATGTAAGATATACCTGAATTATTTTATTGACGTTACTCATACAATTGTTTAGTTTTTATTTGATATTGTTATGTAGGTCCAGTTGTGACATTTTATTGTCAATAACAAATTTTGCCTGTCTGTCTGTGTATTCTAACATGTTTTTACATGTTTACAATTTCTAAATGGCTATTTTTTTTAATTTAACAAACCTGTCAAATTAAAAAAATGGCCACCACAAACAATAATAGCGATTATAATATTATGAAAGTTCTTTTAGTGTATCTAAATGCATATGGCAATTCTTCATTAGATAAGCCTGACTGTGCTCAATTATAACATAGTATTTTTTCTCCATTCACACAATTACAATGCCCGCTATTTATGTCTGCTAGTAAACTAACCCATTCAACAGATACTTGTCAGTCACCACTCTGAACACCTGTCCGCAAAAAGGCATTTCAATTCTTTGCTTCCAGTCTCAATCTGTTTTAAAAAGATTTTTCAAATTCTTCTTCATATCTTATTGATATCTGAGTTAATTTTTTTGGGTCCCTACGTCCCGTCCCGGTAGGACGAAATAATATTATATTTAGTAATAGCAGATACAAATTTACATACATTAGGCCCCTACAGGGGTAAAAATTCATGGCAAACTTATTGGTCCTGCTAAAAATATAGTAGCCCTGTTTTGCGATAGTCATTATTTAATGTTAACAATCTTACCTTTGAAAATGTACTAACTGAATTGTTAAAAAAATTTTAGTGCTGAAAAACAAAATCAAAAGTACCAGGGCAACGTTGAGCCGTTTTGGTGTGGTAAGTTGTTGTGATATACATAATGGCACAACTTATCCTCTTGTCACTGTCTTTTAAATAATTTCATGCATCCTAATTTTTCATTATTATTATTACATGAAAGGCTGGAGCAACACCGAGGACAATCAAGGTTTATTCCCGGAATTTTTGTGTGGGGGCTGGGGTCAGGTGCATGCCGAGTCCAGACCCGCAATGCACCCGCTGCCTGTTTCGCCTGCCAATCACACTGATGGAAAGTAACACGGGGGTTTAGCCCCGTCGCGCCAGGAAAATATGAGACCTTCCAAGATAAATTCAAAGACTATTTTTAACCCAGTATTTGTATCAATGGCACATTTGTACACTTGACAAAGTTTTTTCAGTAATTCTGAATGGGGGGTCTGGAACCTCCCCCCCCCCCCAGTCCCCCCCCCCCCTTGGAATAAACACTGACAATTTACTGGACTAAACCACATAGCATTACCACACTTCATTCCAAAAATACTTTTCACTGCCACTATGTTTCCAAATAAAATAATTATCAAAAATGACATAATTTCTGAAATTTGTCTTCTTCCCCAATGGCGGCCATTTTGAATTGTGCAATGGCAGAAGCTTTACAATGCTAAAATAGGATCAGAACTAAGTTTCTCGTGAAAGAACTATGCAGAAAAAACATATTACAAAGGAATATATTTGAATTTCTTCGTGAGTAAAAATTTCAGTATTGTATCATGCAGCCATTTTGAATTTTTGAAAACAAAACGCTAATGAGGCTTTAAAACCATTTTGTATTTTCGCCCAAAAAAACATGTTCCGCTCCTGGGAAACTTTGGCACTTTCGACAGGTCATTAAGGATGACCATCTAAATAACTCATGACATTTTCAGCTTTATATTATTTTTTTCTATCTTTTGCCTTAAAATTAATATGCCTAAAATTCCTGGACTATTGGTCACGTGTTTAAATCCTTTTACGTCATTAGGCGCATCATAATCTGTTATCATGGCGCAATGTTAGCACATGTTACGCGCCGCCTTATCATGCTTATCGGTCATTACATGCAGGCAGGAAAGCGAGACACAACGGAAGCATCTGGGCCATCTACATGTAATTAGGTAAGACTGAACAATAAACCTAAATGAGAGGTTGTTCGCCCTTCATAAATGAAACAAAGATAACTTACATATAGTAATTATACCTTAAATTTCTGACGACATGACACGTGGAGTGTATAGTGTTGGCTATGGTACTGTGTACTATAAAGAACATTTGAAGTCATTAAAAATAAGAGTGGTGCATAGTCCCGGCTTCGGGGTTCACTCTGTCGCGAAATTGCCAAGATTGTGCAGAAAACGACGTAAAGCAATAGTCACTAATGTGCACTGGCTACGACAATGGGCCAACAATAAAACAACAATAAAATCTCAAGCTTTCATGAACTGAATATATACCGGCTTTCATCCGAGCCACCAATTACCACAATTGCACGCCCCTTTCTGTTTTCTTTTCATTCTGCCATGCATCACTCTGAATGAGATGTGACAGTGTGTTCTGTTCCGTTGATGAAAATGGTGAATGCCAAACATATGAATGTATATAAGACTAGAAAAGGATGTTCTGTCGAACATGCGAGTCTCCGGCAGCATGCACTACAAATCAGTGCATAATCATAGCACAATACTGACAGTATGTAAGACATATCTTTAACGATTCTATCTGAGTGTCATTCAGCAAATTACACATCTTTTGTATTTTAATGCTTTTTTTTGTCTCTTACAACATCAAAAGGCAAGAAAGTAAGAACTAAATTTTGATAATAATATTTTACTCATTAATGTGCACATTTTGACACCTTTATGAAGGCTGTATAATCGGTCTCGTATAATCGGTTCCATCGTATTTACTCACATTTACAAAATAGGTCATATTTATGCCAATGAAGATGTCAAGTGTCATCCGGGCTCATATGATGTGGTTCATTAATCTGCACATTTTGATAATTTTATAAAGGCTCTAGTAATTCGAGTTTTAATTTTTTTTTACAATTTCGTGTTTTTTCATATAATCGGCCAATTAGTTTTGACTGACTTTCACAAAATAGGGCAAAATTATGGGGAAAATCAAAATATCAAGTGTCATGTGGGCTTAAATTGAACAGGAGAGACTCTGAAACAACATAGCACTGGGTGACAGCTTGTAACCTGGTAACATTCCGCCCCCCCCCCCCCTGACTTGATTTCAAAGCCCCTTTTAGGATTAACCCTTCAACCGACGGTGTCGCATATATTCGGGTCTTCATTTTTGATTAGCACATTAAGTACCACATTTTAAATATGTTAAAGATAAAATGTGACATCAACCAGCAAGATTTGAAAAGAGGTGACCTCCATTTTGTCAAATCTGAATAATTTTCACTCACTTGAAGTTGTGGATCGCGTGAGCGAGACACAACTGTAGGTGGGTGAAAATTCAAATTGAAGAATTTGGCGGGTAAAGGGTTAAATTCCTGTTCTATATGGAGTTATCCCACAGAGTGAGAAGGAATCAAAAAGTGGTTGAAATAATTATGTATGATATGGTATGCATACTACACACTCCCACTGCACGTGCACTATTCATAATAACAGCGAATCGCTATTTTCACGACATCTCTAGGGTATCATCAATCTCTCTTATAATGGCAGCTTAGACAGAGGCTCCTTGGAGACTAAGTTAGACACGTGTCCGCCATCGCAATCCTCTGACAACACCGACGTGAGATGTCCAAAAACACAGTATATAAAACACTATGGGCGCAGGTGATATTTAACCCTTTAGCCGCCGGTGCCGCATATATTCGGGTTTTCCTTTTTTATTTGCACATTAAGTACAAGCTTTTAAACATGTTCAAGATAATATGTGACATCAATCAGCAATATTTGAAAACAGCTGACCTCCGTTTTGTCAAATCTGAATAATTTTCACTCACCTGAAGTTGTGGATCGCGTCAGCGAGGCACAACTTCAAGTGGGTGTGAATTCAGATTGAATAATTTGGCGGCTATAGGGTTAACTCTCACACATTACATCTGTAGTGTGAGTGTGTGTGTGTGAGAGATTGACAGTTTATTATCTCAATAATCTATACATAAATTTATTAGCTGTTAGATCTGATATATTGTAATTCACAACATGTATTATTCATGTTAATAATTAGCTCTATTTATGCTACTTTTACATATAAAAATATGGCACAACTATCGTATAGCCGTAGAGTGATAATATCCGACAGGTAGTATGTCACATTCACTTAATGTAACCTGCCCCATTATAAGCTAAATAATTTCGACATGTGCAGTCCATAGAACATTATAAATTATGTATAATGTTCTATGGACAACACCTTTTATCAACCTTGTTCCTGAATCTCGGAGATGATGGAGCACCCAAGAATTTGAGAGACGCCATAACGTTGGCTCAATGGTGGGCTAACACCAGAGCTAGTTCATGTGACATAAAAACGTCGTGTGAAACATATGGATGTAGGTCTCAGAAATGTCCAAATCATATAAATCGAACCCCTATTATCAATGTTACAGGTGAGCTAAGATTACCAGAACACTGATTAGAACATAACGAATAGATCAAAGTACTGTTTATCTACTTGAGGTTGTGGACGGCTCGGGACGATTCTACTCTTTTAACTCTTTAAGTTTTTTTATTGGAATTTTCACTCACTTGTAGTTGTGTCTCGCTGACGCGATTCACAACTTCAGATTTGTAAAATCTCAAGTAGACAAACAGTACTTTGATCTATTCTTTATATTCCATGGTTTAACATATACGTTAATTTAATATTATTTCAATTAAAATTATAATGATTATTGATGTTTAAAAATACACCATGGCGATGAGATAGTTAATGATCATTTCCATCCTACATATTTTTTTAATTGTCTGTTTTGAAAAAAATAAGAATGCGATCGCATGTCCGCTTACAATTGAGTGGATATATTGTTAATAAAGATGTCAAATATCCCATCAATCTTATTTTAATTAAAGGATTTTCATGTCCGATTTTAAATATTCGTGTTATTTATGTTAAATGACATTTTTGAATGCTCTATATCAACTAGTCTGCCTGATATTGATATGCACTTCATATTTTTCCGGTGACAATATGTCAAATCAGGGTATATTAGTTTGCCGAATTTATATTAAATATTATATGAAATCTAAAGCTAATATATTTCAGTAACGGAACGTTGATAAGTGCTTGATTGTAAGATTGATTGTCGGATACCGACTTCGCCCAAGTATAAGCCAATCAGTTAGCTATCGTCTTCTTTTTGCGCGCCTAAATCAACTCACCCGAAAAATTAAACGTTACAGAAATATCACATTTTGCGATGTAATTGTTAAAACTGTACAACACGGAACGCCGAGTGAGTGAGTAAGTGAATATTGATTTACGTCGCTTTCTTCACTATCATGGCAATATCGCGCCAGAAGGAAGATGGAAGCCGAGACTATGCCCTATACGAAACGTCAAATAAAAACGTCATTGACGTTGATTCAACGTCGCAACAACGTCGTGTGCCCAGTGGGAGGCGTCGGAGGGTAATACAAGTGGTCATTATCATTCATGCAATACTGTTCAACCGGGACGAGACATGCATCCCTAGTGTTTTATATTATTAGGCTCGGTCGTAGGCCATAGCCTATTAAATTTATTTTGCTTGATTTTTTGTCAATTTAGGGGAAAGATGAATGCTGTGTGTGGAGAACGGGACCAGTCCTACTGAACATATGCAATATAACGTCTCAGGTCCTTATGTTAACATGGTTAGGTACTTTTGTCTTTTCAGAAAAAAATTTACGCTTATATTTGTGGTTAAGAGCTTAAAGGGTTTTGGTTGGAATAATGTTGCATTAGCATTGGGCCAATATATCGTGTTATCTGGTGTTTCTGGTTAGCGTCACCAGCATAATGCAGTAGACAGAAAACACGGTACACTCACCCAATGCTATTTCAATGACGGGCCAGCGTCGAGGACTGTGGATCAACATTGAAACAGCTTTGGGTGAATGTCACGTGTTTGCGCAAAGTATACAGCAGACCCAGTGATGGTTTAGTGTTGGGCCAGCGTCGTAGACGATTGCCCGGCATTGAACCAGCAATGGGTTGCGACGCTGGCCCAACATTGAACCGGAATTTGGTGGGTAGGCCTATATCCTCTGTACGAGGTACATCGTAGGCAAGTAGTGAATAAATGTTGGCCAGCACCGGCGATGGTGGTGGAGGGAATACACGTTAAAGAAATATTTGAACTTGTCTCCTTCGTTCTTTTCTTAATTATATCCTGGAAATTTAGGATTCTGGCCCACCAGGAAGACCAATGCATCGTTATGTTTAGAAAATATTAAGCCGTTTTTTTGTCTATAGCACTCGAACAGACTAAAGCCGAGCCTCGGAGTTCGGGAACTCGTTTTCCAGTATTTTTTTTTGAACGATACATAATGTTCAACCCAGAGCTAAACACGACAATAGTCGTTTTAATCCTTTTTTATTAGCCGATTAAACCACTGTTATTTGGAACGAAATGTGTGTTGAATTATCAAGTTTTGCAAATGTTTGGTCTCAAATTAAACAAATAGCATTAAAGGGACTGGCCCAGGCTAAAATCATCGGAAAATCGGTGATTTTATTTTGGCTTCATAATATGACCATATGATGTAAACATGTCCATAGACTAGAACTGCAAAAGTGTTTTAATTTTTCTGCTGCGCATTCACAAGTTGAGCTAGATATAGAGACAAAATTCCTGATTTCTAATTATTGACAACCATGTCAAAAATAAGAAATACGGGAATTTCGTCTCTATATCTAGCCTAACTGGTGAATGCGCAGCAAAAAAATTTAAAAACTTTTTTCAGTTTTAGTCTATGGACATGTTTACATCATATGGTCATATTAAGCAGCCAAAACAAAATCACCGATTTTTTTATTTTAGCCTGGGCCAGTCCCTTTAATTGTCACCCACTCGAAGTTGTGGGTCGCGGTAGCGAGACACAACTTCAAGTGGGTGAAAATTTAAATTCTGTTACTTAGCGGTTTAGATGTAATACAGATACGTACAAAAACATCAACATTATATCAGTATCATTCTGTGAAACGCAGTGACGTCACCGGAAACACTTTGAATGGTTACTTGGCGAAAATAATGTTATTTAAGAGCCCCTCTCCATACTCCATTGTATTAACCAGCTCGGTTAAAACATTGGAGGTCAAGGTTTTCACAGAATATTATATATATATACATTGCTATGATACTAGATTTACCGTCCATGATGTGAATTGTTTAGTTGGTACATATTATTTTACCATAATTAGATTGGTCGTGCTGTGCTAGAACAGACTTACAAAACTTCTTCAGGGTAGGCAGCAACTAGACATAATATACAGCAATATAAAATAAAAGTTTAAAATATAATATAGGTAAGATATGTTAACCGCGCCAAAGACAGCTTAATGCTGGGCCAGAGCTGGAGACGTTGGTCCGGCATCAATCGAGAATAGAATCAACGCTGCTTGTTAAATGAGGCCGACATGAAAGGTAGCAAAAGATAGATCGCTTCAGCTCAATATAATTTCATGAAAAAACATTCAGAAACTAGACATGAATTGTGACTTTTCAAGTAACAATAATATTTGGGCTAGGTTTTATGAGTTTTTGTGGGGGTCATCTTGAATTATGTTGGGTTATTTTTATTATGACAGATTGATTGGAATTTCGCGTATGAGTTTTTGGCTGCCATTCTGAACTGGAATTTTGGACTTCGGACTTCAAATTTCAGAAGTCCCCACTGAGCTTTTGCACTTTTAAATATATATATATTTGTTTGTCAAATGGAATCGCATTCAGAGTGCCCAGTACACACATTGCCTGTTCTTTCTGTTGACTTAATGTTGTATCACTATCCGTAACGCTAGCCCAACATTAAAACAACATTGATTCAACATTTTGAGTTTGAATAGAATTGCAACTGTTATTTTTGTTGTAGCATTTAAAAGGTTCCAACTGTCAATACCAAATACACAATATTGGTTCAATACTGGGCCACTGTCTGCGACGCTGGCCCCGAATTGAAACATTGGATAAATGTATTTTTATTATCAAATCTAGAGACTAAAGGGTACAGTAGGTCTGGACATAGGGGCACCCTATTCACCCTCCTGGCAATGAATGTAGAAGCACCCGACTATGTCCACTATTGAACCAACATTGGACCTAATTATAGGCCTAATGCCGTGCAAGCCAAAAGGCAGTATCTGCTCACTTTACAAGTGAGCAGATACTGCCTTTTGCATTTAAAGAGCAGCATAGTGCGGTATCTGCTCACTGTACAAGTCAGCAGAAACTGGATTAATCCGGAAGAGCACGATGGATGTCTTAGAAAAGTTATAGAAGCTTTCCAGACTACTTTGGGAATGTTGTGTCGAAATTTCAAGTTGATTAGATAAAAACTCAGGGAGAAATGGATGGCATCATGCACAAGTGGGCTAACCCACGTTTTGACGATTTTGAGAAAAAATCGCGCAGCGACATGAAGTATAGGATAAAACGAATAAATACAAATTAACACAAAAACGTAACAAAATAAGGGACCAAATGGTCTAACGCTGAATGTGAAACTCGTATATTGATCAAGTTGTTGCTATCAATGACATGCATTTTTATTCTTTTCTCAAGGTGGGTTAGCCCACTTGTGCATGATGCCATCCAAATAGCGTCTTACAAAAACGTGCCAAGAATAATAAGTTTAAAGTTCCGTTGAAAACTCAATGTATTTGGGCATAGCCCGAATATAATAACGTATTTTTAATAGGAAATAGGACACCTAATGATGCCGCGTGACTGATCATTTATTGCTGAGGTAGTTTTACATGGTTTTATTTGTAGGCCTAAGAGACATTGTATATCACTTCGTGCAACGAAGAAATAATATCTATTGGGGGGGGGGGAAGGTATTTGGATAGTGGATATTGAATAGTGGATATTTGAACCCAGTATCCCCGCGTTGCGATTCAAAAAGGCTACCAATATTACTTTTATTGGCTAAAAAGATGTATGTTAAAGTGTCATTGTTCGTACTCGCCTACACAATCATGCAAAGCACAAACAGAGTGGGTACTCGAATATGCGACAGTGCCTATGTAATTGTTTAGTTAGACCTAAAGTTAAGTCCAGTTTCATGGATACATGACAACACAGAAATGATTTTGTTCTATTCAGCGCTTCTCATACAAATACAATAGCTATGTCATAACAGTATACATTGTCATATATTATACAATATCAACCCTTTGGCCACAGATGCCGCATATATTCGGGTTTTCATTTTTCATTAGCACATTCAGTACCATCTTTTAAACATGTTAAAGATAAAATGTGACATCAATCAGCAATATTTGAAAACAGTTGACCTCCATTTTTTCAAATCTGAATAATTTTCACTCACTTGAAGTTGTGGATCGCGTCAGCGAGACACAACTTCAAGTGGGTGAAAATTCAGCTTGAATAATTTGGCGGTTAAAGGGTTACCACACCAATATTACGTAATTATTATGCTATCGTTATACATAGCAATACTGGGTGTAGACGGCCTACCTATAAACAGTGCTAAAGCAGACATATTGAAGCTACTGCAGTCGTGCCAGTGCAGTTTTTGTGGTGATGACTTCTGGGAGTGCCTCTACATTTCTCAGCAATAATAAAGGGAACTGATTGTGAAACATTTGACAATAATATATTCATGATAATACTGCCTGACGTTTGAGGTCGGTCAGACAGCATGCGACGCTCAGCGACTCTCGTCGACACCGGTGGGGCAATTAAATGAGCCAACATTGTGGCTGTGATTCCTCAGTTGCGATAGCGACATCATGGACATGGAAAACATGAAATAATGACCCTGGGAAATCTAGTGTCCGCATGTCGTCTACTGGCAGCCAATATATCATGACTCTTAACCCTTTAAGCCCCCAAACGATGCATCAAAGCATCATTTTGCGTCTACGATGAATGACTTCATTTTCCAAAATCTGGGGGTTTTAGAACGATTTTTTTTTAATAATAATAGTAATCTTGTTTTCTTTGCCATTCACTTCATGTCATCTTCATCCACTACATGTCGAGAATTGCGACAGCAATTCGCGGCTTGTAGTGGATGAAGATGACAATGGTGAATTCAGGGTTGATAGGGTTAGGTCACAATCCCTTATTACAACTAAAGCATTGCATAATACCTTAATACAGCAGCGTCAGCTAAGTTTTATTTTTTTCCCAGCCACATATCGATATATATATATGTCGCCTTGTAATGGTAATCAGGCCATGGAGGTTTTTAATTGCATCGTTGATAACTGACACGTAGCCTAATGTTATCACTCATTTACATACATCGACTGATCACTATCACTCGTACACAGTCGAAAGGCGGTAACTACTACCTGTTCAAACAAGCAGCTACTGTCTTTTGTATAATGTTAAATGAGTAAACACGCGACCATTATTTTCCATGTGATAAAATATATCAATCAGCAGCTAAATAAATATATTTCAAATATTAAGGGTGAATGAATTATTACAAATATATGTTTTTTATTCAAAAAATGTAGTTTGATTGTAATTTATTTTGTTTGGATCACGAGAAATACATTATCGGATCGTCTGCTGATTGATTTGTATTTTATACCAGCCGTTCGTCCACGCTGTAAGCCATTCACCAGGTGACGCTGATGACCGTGGGATACGTGACAGCACTTAGTACACCATGTTAACCATGACCAGTCTTGTGTGTGGCATTTTACTTCACACAGTATATTTACTGAATATGGAATAAAATATGTTTTATCCCATATTGTATGATAATTGCAAAAGCATTTCTCATAAAACATGTTTGATCACATATTGCATATGATTTGTCTTGTTTGGAATGCAATAGAATATGTTTGTTCCATATTATACTAAAATTGCCTGAGCAATATTTTCATACTGTATGTTTTCTTAATTTAATTTCAAAATCATAGTTTGATAAAAATAGTAAAAAAGTTTTATATTTTGATTCTTACTCTATAATAATAATATTATGACATTGCACTAAATTATGTGTTCATTCGTGTATTTCAGGTAAGAAAAAGTGAGATGAATGTATGAAAGGTTTGAACATGATCGACACAAGGTAAGTTCGTAATCAATTACCACCCCAGTGTAGGAAATAGATTTAAATATACCACATGCCCCAGAAGTCAGAGCTGACAGTTGATGGTAAAGTTGTTTGAGTCTGTTTGAATAAAATAATTTTAGTTGATTTTTTAGTTATTCATAAGTCCTCACTAATCCACACGGGCATAGAGTTAGTTTGCATTTATTTAAGCATGTTAAGCAAAACAGTTATTGCATGAGATCCTGCCAGAGGCACATTTGGTGAAACGTGATCACCCGACGAAATGTATGGCAAAGCCCAATACACTTTGGAAGTAAACACTATTATTAGTGTCTTGTTGACGTCTGACTTCACAACCTTTTATGTCTCGGGTCTGTCATCACTGGAATGCCAAACCCAAATCCAATACTGACTCAGCGTTGGCTCGGCGTAGCATACGCTGCCCCAGCCTTGAGCCAACGCTGCTCCGTCTTGCATCCCTCTCGACATGAACCATCAATAATAAATGTTTACCGGCCCTCGCCTGCGTTTTTTTACTTTATGACAGACTCGTGTCGACGTTCATCTCGTTTCACCGTTTAATTTTGGCTTGTGATCGCGGATCCCGTCTGATGACGACCTGAAGATCAGATCCTGACATATGCAGTGCGGGATGGAACCATATGGTTCCATCTTCCACTGCATATGTCAGGATGGGGGGTCGCGGGGATCAAACCACTAGCCTTGATACGTGAAATCACCGCTCGATGGCGTGCCTGTCCGTGATGCTGGCGTATCCGATGTGATCCCAGTTGACACCTTTGCCGCGGTGCCAATCCTATCAAAGGATTCCGCCACTTTAGTTACTGACGTCCTTTACCATGTCCACGATGTTATCAAATAATCGTATGCCAATTTGTATTGACAGCCTAATCGTACTTATTTGAATCAGGATAAAAATGTGTATGTTCTTTTTACTAGGCCTGCTTGCGTAAAGACTTTTAGTCACAACCCATTGCGCAAATGCATTAATAACAACAATTGATTTGATTTCTAAAGGTAAATAATGTACTGTTCTAAGGATAATATTCTATCTCTGCAATACAATAATAAAAATGTTTACCATTTTTAATATTGTTCTTCTGAATCATAATATTTTAGTCAATTTCTTTTTCAAAATAATGTTCAATATTTGAATTGTTGTCGCCAAATGAGTAAGTTTATACCGTAAAACTAATAATAGACAAATGAGAACGATTGTTTATATTGTTATTTTATTCAGTATTTAGTTGTCATTGTGTAATCATGCTTTTGACACGTTGTAATAATGTACATGATACCTTCAGAATTGACGATTTGCAAAAAATATTATAATTTCTTTTCGAAATGCCAATTTAATTAATCCCAAATTCACAATAACCTCAAAACCATGATAATGAATATGAGGATAGCATATGGTCATTGACCAGCCAGATATGACATTAATGATTAGATAATTATTTCTCAACGTCTCAACCGCTAACACGACATTAATCAGTGTTAATACAATACCGTGTCAATAGGCCTCCAAGCCGGCATTAGGGGACCGCACGCAGGTCTGCAGTCAGGTGGCAGAAGTACAATCTGCACGAAATGATAATCTCACAGCAAACACCAGACGTGGAACCAATGTTGGTTGAATGTTGGGCCGGCGTCGCAGACGCTGACCCAACATTCAACCAACATTGGTTCAACGTCGCTTGTTTGTTGGGAATCTCACAGCAATACAATACGTTGCCCAGCGCTGATCTAGAACTGGGATAGCGTTAAAGGACGCTTGCCCAATTTTGTGTCTGCGTGGAAGTAGCTTGATCTTGATAATAGGCAAGAGATGCGGTCAGCAGCAGATCAAATATTGGGCCAATGTCTGTGAGGCTGACCCAATTTTGGGTTAGCGTTGATCCGGCCTGATCCGGATCTGGCCTTCAATCCACGCCCCATCTAATCATAACATACCATGTGCTTCCGGAGGGGTCAGTGGTTCATAGTGTATCACAAACACTGTGTTCGTGTAGTAGGGATCAGCACCTAGTACAGCCCGTCAAGTGCGCATGCCCAGCAAGAGCGTACAACAGAGTCAGGTGCGCACGCGCACGCCATTTATCACCACCAGCTCTCTGTTAGAGATCAGAAAAAAATCAAAGCCATTGTGATTCATCATCGGTGTGTCCAGACCTGGAGGACTAGTTCTATCTCTCGGCAAACGGACACAGCTTCAAAGCTACATCATCTACAAAAGCTGCGTATCTCCCCTTGCAGACACATTATAATTAAGTTGTGCGCGGATCGGTTGAATATCAAATCCAGAAGAGTAGAACATTTGAACACATTATTTAGCACCTGGCTAATTGGACTGCTGTGTTTTTTTAAACTACTCACTGAGGACGCTGCTTAAAGTTAATGTGATGTACTCTTTGATATTTATTTGGAAACCAACCACGACCAGTAAACTGATTTATGTACACATAAACCGTAGCAGATAAAAAGACAACAATATATTGCTCTCTTTGGAGACAATTTGCAGATTAAGCGTTGTTAATTAGGCTTACGCGTCGGAAACTGGATTTGGAAGCACATTATTCTAACGGCTAATTACTAAGTGGTGGAATTGTAGGCTACTTCATACGAAGAACATACCCTGTGAGTTTTTCTGCACCAAATTATCCCGGAATATCAGCTATAAGATTCAAGTATTTACTGCTATAACAATGAGAGCCGTGAATGTGGTCCTCACGTTCATAGTGGTGTCAGTGGTACCACCCTGTCTGGCTGGGGTACCGCCAAATGATACCCCACATCTCCATCCTCATGCCACCAGCAGCAGACAGCTCCAACTCTACCTGGTACAACCACCTACTGAGCACCTGATGCAGAGAGATGAGTTCTCCATGCATCCTCATGCCGGACAAGTAAGTTATAAATGGTTTCACGGGTGGCTATTATTGGGCTCTACTTTTAGGAACACCTGCAATGTTCTCAAGTGTGATCAAATCCTTATCATAGGTGTCCAACATAGGGCCTATCTAATATACCCCCTCATCACAGTCAATGTGGATTTTATACCCATTGTAGCAAACTGTTCTATAATGATGACGTATACCACGATATAGAATAACATGTTAAAACAATGGGAATTTATTTATAGAATGTTGCTTTTGTAATGTATGTATATATTTCACCCTCCTTTTACATTTTAAGCGCATCACCCTAAATATGTATTTCAATACGTAGGTAACTCTAAACAAAATTATTTTTAACTCAAATAATCACCATGCGATCATTATTCACGATTTCTAATTGTTGTTTCGAATGTTGTGTGCTTTTTAAAACTAATTACTATTCTGCCATACATTTACTGAACTGCTTCCCAGCAAACACAATACATTTGTTTTACATTTCTACATCGTCGGCCAAACGTCTTCGACGTTGGTTCAGCATTGTACACAATGTTTTACAAATGTTTTGTGTTTGCCGGGTAACTTTTCAGTTGAGCAGTCACTGCTATTTGCCTTCACAGAGACGAACTAATTATATTATGTTAAAAAACCCTATCGTATTGTTCATTTGATATCAATATTATTAGAGCAACAGCTATGATATCAATGACATTATTATTAACCCTTTAACCGCCGGAACAGATTATATTTGTTTTTTACATTTTTTATTAGCATATTGCATATCAGCTTTTAAATAAGTTGAAGATATAAAGTGACATACATCAGCAAGAATTTAAAAATAGTTAACCTGCATTTAGTGAAATCTGAATAATTTTAACTCACTGTTAAAACACAAGTGGGTGAAAATTCAGATTGAATAATTTGGCGGCTAAAGGGTTAATCAACCGGGCGCATCTCTTACATGTCGTTTCATATTATGTCAATAATTTGCCCTTCGTTACCTTGGTTACAGAGTTTTTCTGTTTCAAATGTGTCTGACGAAAAAAACTGATCATAGGGCACCATTCGCTTTGATATCCGTTTGCAAATCTAGGTGCATTACATCTAATGGTATCCTCGTCAATTATTCACCATAGAGCCTCTCGTTACGCCATATTATACAGCAGAAAACAGGACACGGTTACACAACGTTGTCTTAAGGGAGGGTCAACATCACCACGCTGGCAAACAATAAACCCACATTGGATTAACCCTTTAACCGCCGGTGCCGCATATATTCGGGTTTTCATTTTTTTATTAGCACATTAAGTACCACCTTTTAAACATGTTAAAGATAAAATGTGACAGAATCGGCAATATTTGAAAAGAGTTGACCTCTGTATTGTCTAATCTAAATAATTTTCACTCTCTTGAATTTGTGGATCGCGTCAGCGGGACACAACTTCAAGTGGGTGAAAATTCAAATTGAATAATTTCGCGGTTAAAGGGTTAACCTTTAAAGCGCTGAAACATGTTTTTATCCAGTAAACACAAAACATTTGTATAACATTTGTACAATGTTGCGCTGAAATATAAACCAATGGGGCAGTGACTCTTGTTGGCGTTGGCGTTATTTTATTTATGAAAAAAAAACTTGATTTATCACCTAGTTAATTATCATTTCTGGGTGATTTTGAGTCGAGAAATTCATTTATGGTGTCGCTTAGATAATTTAATCAATATGTTCTACAGTGTGGGGGAGGGCAACGTTCAGAGGAAGGAGTCTCGTGTACATGTAAATCCATACATAATTATTGTGGTTTCACGGGTATTGAGTATTGAGTTTTGAGCTTTCACGGGTAGCGATAACATACCAAATTATCAGTGTGATTTCTCGCAAAATGGATACATATCGCCTATAACCAACATGTCTCATTTCAGGAACTTCGCAATAATCATTGACCTTTCGAAGGGACCTGAAATAAATGGATTGTTTTAAAGGATAAGTATGTGATGTATCATATTGCGCAGCAAAACAATGGAGTGGCAGAGTTGACAATAACACCATCACTCAATCACTTAAACCACTTCAGACCAACTCCAGACTACATATCATTTCATTTGAAAGACAATATCTGATCTAAAAAAAAAAAATTGGAAACATTTAAAATCATTCCATTACACCAGGTAGTAGGCCTAATGCATTTTAACAGTTTAGAGCCAAAGTTCTAGAAAATAAGAAAAGTAAACGCGATTTGAAGGGCGGGGAGAGTAAGCTAAGGGTGACCTTATTGGAGGGTCAATGCTAGAGGCGTTGGCCCTTCAATGAACCAGTGTTGACTCGGAATCTATTTTGTCAGGTGGTTAAGCAGGGCACGATACCACCTCGTTATATTAATAAATAACCGTTGCGGAGTGAAGTGATACCTTAAACCCCTGGTCTTATAGTCTCAACAGCTGTTTGACATGCCGGGGTAATTGTTCCTTAGCGTGCCTTCCTCATGCCATTACGCTTACACAGTGTTGGTCGGAGAAAACAATAGACTTCGTGTTGATAAAGCAACATGAAATCAGTTTGGACGATCAAAATAAAGAGCCTGATACGTGGAATTTTAGCCCGTTCGGCTAAAATTTGACATATTTTTGGTCTCAGACGAATCGTTTTTGAGATATCCGTCATTTTAAATTTTGTTGGTCATATTGGATTTTTGCAACTATGTTTTCATTGTTTGGATGGTGTTCTACAACTTTGTTCTGATTGTTTGAATGGTATTTTTATAACTTTGTTCTGATTGTTTGGACGGTGTTTTACAACTTTGTTTTGATTTTTTGGATGGTGTTCTACAACTTTGCTTCGATTGTTTGGATGGTGTTCTATAACTTTGTTTCGGTTGTTTGGATGGTATTCTCTGAATGGTAGTTTAGACTTATCGGCCCAAATTTCGCTCTTTTTAGGCCTAGTATAAACAGAATTATTGAGCAATTGAAACAAATACAAAATAGTAATATGAGGTTTCGTTCGCTGAGTGGTGACATGATGACTGGTTTCGTGCAGGCTGCTATAGCTGGTGCGGGGGTGGAGGGGGAGTAGCGCTCCGTCGTGTGATTCAAGTCGGTCCAACGTCTTCGACGTTGGTTCAGCATTGTACACAATGTTTTACAAATGTTTTGTGTTTGCTGGGTAACTTTTCAGTTGAGCAGTTACTGCTATTTGTCTTCACAGAGACGAACTAATGATATGTCGAAAAAAACTATCGTATTGTTCAGTTGATATCAATATTATTGGATCAGCAGCTATGATATCAATAACATTATTATTAACCCTTTAACCGCCGGAACCAATTATATTCGTTTTTTTTGCATTTTTTATTAGCATATTGCATACCAGCTTTTAAATAAGTTGAAGATTAAAGTGACATAAATCAGCAATTTGCATTGAAGTGTAAGTCAGGGCAAGAAAAAATGTACTGTGACAGTATAAAACTGTTATAACTGGCTCACTGAAGACAATGTGGCGTTTAGAACTGAAATATGACAGCAGCGAGTCCATTAACTGAGCATTGCGATAGGTTGCAGTCGCAGGTAATAGGCAAGATGCTGTCATATGAACAATGGTAAATGTAAGGTATATATCAAAGAACACTTGGAATACACGCTGCTGGCATATACACAGCGTAAAATATAATAACTGTTTTAGGGAGCAGCTCGGACATAAAATTATACCAGCATCATGGCTAGCGTTCCAGTGCTGCAGAAGACTGCAGACTGAGGTGGTAGCCATGCTGCTGTCATACGGACGACATAAAATAATCCTGATAATGAGTGTAAAGAGCAACTCGAAAAAAATAAAATGTATGCCTGCACCACCCCGCTGTTGCAGCGGGCTGCAGACCGAGATACCTATGGTTGGCCAAACCAGTCATACTGAGCACATTAAATCGTTTTAATGCGCGCATTAAATCGTTTTAATGCGCGCATTAAATGATTGATGTGCGATGTAATTCAAGTTATGAGCGCAATAAATAATTAATGCACACACTAAGTCATTTTATGCGCGCATAAAATAATTGATGAGCGCTATTATTCAATTTATGCGCGCATAAAATAATTGATGTGCTCTCTTGTTCAATTTATGAGCGCATCAGTCAATTATTTAATGCGCTCATAAAATTTAAATAACGCGCGCATCAATTATTTAATGCGCGCATAAATTTAATTAAAGTGCGCATCAATTATTTTTCGTGCGCACTAAAGGGATTTGATGCAGATAACATGGCTCAGTATGACCCGTTTGGCCAACCATAGATACCAGACATGATGCTGTCATATGAACAGCATAACATAAAAAGTGTACTAAATAGCAACTAGGAAATGAATATGCTTGCACCATGTCTAGCACCCCCATGTTGCAGCGGGCTACAGACCGAGATACCAAAAATGCTGCTGTCTAATTAATAAATAAAAAATATTATAAGCACAGCAAGACAATGAATTGTCTATACCAAATAAATTGTTATTGCATTTGTTGCAGTACAGAATGTATATGTTACATCGGTGTGAATACAGCATGGCAAGGCTAAAAACTGAAAAAAAATTATACAGTGGCACTCACATAAACTTAATATAGAAAGCCTCAGACAATTTTTGAGAATCAGCCATTTACGATGGTGCCATATATCTGATTATCAACCAAACTTCACTCTTTCTAGCCTAGTATTCGAGATATAGTTGTTTCAAGTTAGCCAATGTTATTTCAATTGGTATATCTTCACAATTAGCTCCCCGGTATTCAGGCGCAATTGGCCCAATCCTTTAAAAATTATGTGTAAATTTCAAGACAATCGGTTCGAAACCTGATAAAGAAAAAACAGTCGATGTACATGTAAGTATCCCACGTTGTAAGGTGTGCACTCACTCACCAGATGACGCTCTTCTACATATGGTTCCAATTTAACAACACATTGTAGGATACGTAACAGTTTGTATTATAAATAAAGTCTATCATGGCCATAAAAAAATATATGATTGCTTGATTGCTTGATTGCTTGATTACTTGATTGATTGATTGATTGATTGATCGCTTGATTGATTGATTGATTGATTGATTGATTGATTGATTGATTGTTTGATTGATTGATAGATTGATTGATTGATTGATTGATTGATTGTTTGATAGATTGAATGATTGATTGATTGATTGATTGATTGATTGATTGATTGATTGATTGATTGATTGATTGATTGATTGATTGATTGATTGATTGATTGATTGATTGATTGATTGATTGATTGATTGATTGATTGATTGATTGATTGATTGATTGATTGATTAATTACTTGATTGATTGATTGATTGATTAATTGATTGATTGATTGATTGATTGATTGATTGATTGATTGATTGATTGATTGATTGATTGATTGATTGATTGATTGATTGATTGATTGATTGATTGATTGATTGATTGATTGATTGATTGATTGATTGATTGATTGATTGATTGATTGATTGATTGATTGATTGATTGATTGATTGATTGATTGATTGATTGATTGATTGATTGATTGATTGATTGATTGATTGATTGATTGATTGATTGATTGATTGATTGATTGATTGATTGATTGATTGATTGATTGATTGATTGATTGATTGATTGATTGATTGATTGATTGATTGATTGATTGATTGATTGATTGATTGATTGATTGATTGATTGATTGATTGATTGATTGATTGATTGATTGATCGATCGATCGATTGTAGATTGATTGAATGAATGAATGAATGAATGAATGAATGAATGAATGAATGAATGAATGAATGAATGAAGATGGAAAATCATTGAAAATGATGGCACGAAAACTAATCAAAAGGAAACCCCATCATTTCAGACATGGCATCAGTGCGAAAAGCTATGACCAAAACAATGAGATCGATGAAATTGCACGTTGCCGATAAAGTTGCCTTGTTATAGAGAGCATTATAAATGTGATTAGGTTAGTATATTAGTTATAGGGATTACTGGTGTGATATTGGTGAAATGAAAGCGGACCGCTATCTGTGACTAGGCTCACGATGTTTATGGTTTTGCTGACCCGGGTGAACAGGACATTGTCAGCTAAGATGGCGTGTTCTGGTAGACTTGTGCCCAGCAAACACGAGGCATTTTCCCCAATGTTGTTTCGATGTTAGCCCGCCGTTTTTGACGTTGGCCCAACATCAAAACAACATTGGGGAAATGCCTCGTGTTTGCTGGGTAGTCCTCTGGCACAGCCGCAAAGTGGCATCAGATCCCATGTGGATGACCTTCAGGGTCTTGTTTCTGGCAGCCTCAAAATCTACCGGTATATTTGATTATTACCGTAATCATGTAACCATATAATAACTGCAAGATCATGAATATATATACTTTCCGATTTTTCTCGATTTCTTCGTCTTAGTATTATTATAAAAGCAATGATTAATAAAGATAAGATAACAATAATATTATGTTGGCGTGTGCCTGTGGAGTGATGATTGTGTAATATAATTATGACTGGTCCGATAAGCAGCTATGGGTCATGTTAATGAATGACCAAGTAACAATAGAGTAGGGGCTGTGGAATATTATTACTGATATCGTAAATGAGCGAGAGTAGACGACATTATGTGACTTATCATAATGTTTACAAATGATTTGACCGGAAAATGAGAAGAATGTTTCGGACGTAGCTTTTTTGCAAAAAACGATAGCAAGAGTTAGTTACGCCAGATTCCCAGACAATACTATAGGAAAACCAGTCCACCCGAGAACTCAACACTGGAGCTGAGTGAGGCCAGGTTAGCCTATCTTACTCCAAGTATATAATCCCGATGTGTATCCGCAAACTACCCCACCTCCCCTCAGCTTGTTTAATGCTGACAGCCGGCGCAGGTATAAAACCCCCACAATCTAAAGAATTCTTAAGTTACACATAATATCGCTACAGGAATGCCACTGGAATGCATATCGCAATAAATCTATGGTGATCATGCAGCATTATATACCACCCTCTTGTCAAGAAAGTAAGAGGTTGCTCTTGCCAACTGAATGGCAAACGCACCAATTTTGTAAGATGATCTTCAGAAACTCCAGAATTGAAAAAGTGTATATACATACCGTTTAAACCCATTGTTGTTGGGAACCTTAAAGGTGATCTATCACCCCTTATACGGTATGAATAATTATGTCCTTATATGGGGGTGATTGGCTATCATGTGAGGGTCACATGATAGCTAATCACCCCATATAAGAGAACACTTGTGCCCCATTTTGTGGCAACTTTGATTTATTTGTCACAAATTTATTCATACTATATAAGGGGTGATAGATCACCTTTAACACAGATAGTCTGTAATAACAAGTTTGTAGACATCGGCGATACAGAGTTTGTATTCAGTGGCATTCGTCGAGTTGTGCCCCCAAATTGTCCGTGCCTAACCAATCGATCGCGCAATGAATTAGGGCGTCCTTGTTATATTTTCTTATTTATATATTAATTGGTAATGATTGATTTACGTCTCATTGTAATAATGCCCTTACGTGAGGATTAAAAGGCAATCCTATAAAAGGAATTTATACTTTTAATAGGGTTACCCTCACATTTCCCCTGAATTGTTGATATGTGCGTACACATATCACTCGCATACAAGAACACAAATTTTGCTATATTGTCCAACTTTGACGCTAAACCATGTGGACATGTCAACTCGGACTATAACGTAGCACACCATGATGTGCTTTTAAATCATATCCTATACACGGTCACCAATGGTAAAGCAACATGTGAATTTGAACTGCATGTTTACTGTAAGTGTCCTTGGGCGGAATGTTTAGCTGCTGTAATCAGGATAATCATGGACAACCATTGCCAAGAGTGTAATCCCGTCTGTCTGATCTGGATCTCAGTGCAATCCATAACAAATGCAAGACTTCGGTTCAACGTTGGGCGATTATCACAGACGCTGATCTAACGTGAACAGAATGGTTGGCTTAATGGAATTTCCACATAATTCCCAACGAGCTATGGCTTAGTGGTGGCCACACGTTCATGTACATGGGTCCCTCGTTGAAGCGACTTCTTGTCCCTGTTGTCATATTTGACCTTGAATTAGAGTAAGTTTATGGGTCAGTTCAGTCAATAATGATTACGACCTCGTATTCTCACGCGGTACTCTGAATGCTATATCTATGATTTAACGCATCCTATTGGAGGCTGCCTGAATATCACCTCTTCTGACGTCTCAAATTAAACAAATAATAATGAGTATTTTTTCAACCACTTGAGGTTGTGAATCGCGGTAGCGAGACACAACCTGAAGTGGTTGAAAATTTTAATAAATTAAATTAGCATGATAAAGGTTAATAGCCCATGTGTGAGCTTGACAATATTACGTATGGTAGCTGCATATTCTATAATATGTTGGCCATCATCCATCACCGCGCCACCAGAGGGGAGCATTTTACGGGCCATTCTGTCCAATATCTCAATCCATCGGCCTGTCTCCGTCAGAGATGGATCGACGTAGGTTCCCAGCTGGCAGTCGATACGCTGGCAAACTGATGCATCAGCTGTGGGCCAACATCCCCAACGTTGGTCCAAAGCTGGGCCATTGACTGGCCGTCAGTAACTTGTTCTTCTTCGGCTAGCTTCCCTGTCGCGTCTTTTTCTTGCCTTATGACAGATTGATATACTTACTAAGGTCATGTGACCCATCATAGATAAAAACAGTCAGTGTTCAGCTAGGTTTTTTTGTAGATAAAAGTCACAGCTTACTAGACGAGCAAGTGTTTCGGTTCCGGTCAAGCACAGTCTAAAACAACGATTCAGACATCTACAGACAATTCGCCGTCCTATCGCCAACAATCATTATGTATATGAAGTGTCTACCTACACAGTCATGCCTATGCGAATATGAGAAAAATGCTTGGAAACAATTGTTGTACATTTTACTCGTGCTACCTCTTCAGGTTTTACTAACAATGCCTACATAATTATATTATTAGATTGATTGTATTATTATTTACCTCATTCATATGTTTTCGCAGCCCTATGTTAAATAAGTATAAATTCATAGATTATAAATCAATCGGAACACAATGAAGTTGAAAAAAATGACATTTTAATAAAAAAAAAAAAATTAATAAAAAACATAAATTACACTTTTGTGAGAGCATGACTCTTGAAATTACGTAAATTACGTTTGTTTTAGCAAATTTCAGACGTGGTAACTTAATATTTTCCAGGGAACTTGCTGAAGTCTCCTGGCTGGGCTAAGTAAATCGCTAAAATTGTGATACAAGTACCAAATTTAGTATAAATGTCCGCCAGGTGATTCTACTTAAAACACCTTAGCTAAGTAGAATTTTGAAATTGCTGATATTCTAAAATGGCCGCCATTTGTAAAGGTCAAACATTAAATTGATATAATTTTGGTGTCTATCTTAGGGTTTTCAGGCACGCCCGACATAGTGGTGAGATGATTGAGATGACACAGTCCTCCAGATATAGGATTCGAAATTCGAGCCGTGGCGGTCTAAGGCCGAGCACGCTACCTCTCGGTCACGGAGGCTCCCTACAATACTGACTTTCACACTTGGATGGGGAAGAAACATTTTTGTTACTGTTAAACCACCGAGACCGAGAACCGAACCCCGAAGTCTGCCGTGAAAGGCAGCGAAAAAAAAGGCAGTGAAAGGCAACCACTACCCTAGGGCCCCCGCCCTCAGAAGGTTCTCCTGGCCCAGTTTAGCCTATCTGTGCACAAAGGTGGCCTAAAGCCCGATTCATTTCATTTCCGACATAGTGGTGTGGTCAGAAAGCACCCTAGATATTAAATTGTAGGCAAAATCCAAAATAGCCGCCATTTTTCCAAGGTCAAACAATAAATTAATGTCATTCTCGACAGAACTGTAACAAATTTATGATTTTGATGTCCATCTATCTTATGGTTTTCAGGTTCGTACAACATTGCGCAAATAAACAAAATAAACTGATATCATTTTCGCAGATTCGCAGGTTTTTATGTAAGCCTCACAGAGTGATGTGGACAAAAAACACATTAACATCCCATTCCAGATGTCTGCCATTTTGGAAAGTCAAACATAATTCAAAATGGTCCCAGATCTCGACCTTAAAAGTTTGCTCTGACCTTGACATAGCGCAGTGAATAAAAAAATATCATCAGTGGATATATAGCGTCGTTGAATACCCATCATTTAATGTTTGCACCAAGACGATAACTTGAATGCTTCAAAAAGAACGATGTTCATTTGGTATATGAAATAGTCGCCAACCCAGCTGAACTTGACAAAATTAACGTGACCTTCACACTATGACCTTCGAAAAAAAATGATCTAAAGTCCGTTGATCATGGTGAATTGCTTTAAAAATTGAAAATTAAGCAGACAAATTATGAAAATCTGACAAAAATGCTATGAACGATTACAAAAATAATGCAGTTAAATTGTAATTTTACTTGTTTTTTGGGTTATATTTTTTGCTCAACCTTAAGATCGTTTGCTTAGTTTATAATTTTTCCAGTCGAACTTACGTCAAATTTTTGGCCTATATATTCCTCTACAACGAAAATTGTTCCACTTTTCCAGACTATACACTTTAAAGGTGGCGGTGCTGGGTCCCACCAATTTAACGCAATGTAGGACAAAACATAAGATTGATTTTGTCAATGATCATTTTTGACATTTTATTCCCTCCGGCTGAACGCCTCGCAGCTGCTGGCAGAGGAGAGGAGTTGTCCTTTATATGAAGTAACACTGTGGTATTCACCAGGGGACGCTGCTCTTCCCGTAAAAACAGGCTGTACAAGCTCGCCACCTTGTGATATCGATCAAACGCACCAGGCAGCCGCTAAATTGTCTTGAAATTA
>OZ024905.1:45330038-45390038 GCA_964017125.1 Flabesymbios commensalis
ATCTGCATCGACATACAATCTAGTCGCCCAATCTGCAGATTACACTATAAATTTGTCGGACAGAAACTTTTTTTCATGCATTGCTTAAAACAAGCCTAGTAAAATAGATGTAGCCGCCATCTTCTATGTACATGTAATTCTATAATGTAATCAGTACATTATAACCATGTATTATCAGCAGATACATTTGCCTTTTTTATAATCTCACTGAACATGCAAAAAATCTAAACTGCTCATGACTGAGTCCTTGTTACGTTGCTGTAAAATGTGCTCATAATTATGTTTGACAGACCAAATTATTATAACTAAAGACAACTGTGACAATTAGAAGTAATACAGTTTTGACGTACATTTCAAACTTTTTGTTTGCCGCCGTTTTCGATCGTTTGCGACCGTTCGCGACCGTGGGCAATTTCTCGCGACTGTTGGCAATCATTTGCGGCTATTTGCGTCGGTTTGCCACGGTTTACGACCATTTAGGGCCTACAACCATTTGAAATCGCTTGCAACCGTTTGCTACCGTTTACGATCGTATGCCATCGTTTCGCCCTTTTGCAACAATGTGCGACAGTTTGCGATCGTTTGCGACCATTTGCAACCGTTTACGACAATTTGTGACCATTTGTGACCGTTTGCGACCATTTGTGATCGTTTGCTACAATTTGTGGCCATTTGCGACTGTTCGCGACTGTTTGCGACTATTTGCGACCGTCTGCGATGGTTCACAACCGATTGCAACAGTTTATGACCGCTTGCGACCATTCGCGAGCATTTACGACCGTTTGCGACCGTTTGTGACCGTTTGTGATCGTTTGTAACTGTTTGCGACTATTTGCGACCATTTGCGACCATTTGTGATCATGTGCGACCATTTGCGATCATTTGGAACAGTTTGTGACATTGACGACTTTTTCGACATATGCGCAAATGTAGCATTTAAGAGATTTCTACTCGCCATATCAAAAACACAATGCTGATTCAATGCTTGGCCAATGTCTGCGACGCTGGCCCTTCGTTGGAACAAGCAGGTAGAGAAGCCAAGTACACTCCACCCCTATAATAAGATGAGAAAGGCCCATTGTGAATGGGGACTCTTCCAATGAATAGGCCTCCAACCGACATGTACATCATTGCACCGACATTAGTCCACATAGTTGATTTTAACAATATCGGATAGATCCTGATCCACAGTCCGGATTGCTGAAAAAAGCTATACTCTAGGACCTGAATACCTAAGGATCATTGTGCCAAAGCTTGAAGTAGACTGAGTGAGAAATAGCGGATGGAAAAAGATGAAGAAAGTTGCTCTAGGATTACAACAAGTTTGGATGACCACATCCAAACTTAATTATTATGTCAGTGCCGATTAGAGCGTATTCATGAAAAGAAAAATCCTAGCGGCTGGCATGCCTGCATAATTTGTCATTAAATAGGCCTATTCCAAAAACCCAGCATAGCCGACAATATTATAATAAGGAATCACGCTAACGGGATGTTGATCCAGTATTCACTTATCATTATTCTTGGCCCACCGGCTCAATGTCCCATGCTTGCTGAGTGGAGATGACGCGTGCAAGGGGTGCGCTGTGAAATTTAAAAGTTTAATAATTGGTAGTTACATGTATCAGAAATAAAGGTGACGAAAATATCCTTAAAGCTGAAACAAACGCTAAAGTAATTGTAAGTGGAGCTACCGCGTACGTACGTATGTACAGTCCTTAGTGCCCAAGCCGCACATTGCTACAAATGGCGCTGACGATCTGAATAAAAACATCACCAAACCGCCGCGAATGTCTGATTTGTGGCAGGACGACTGGTATACGAACCGCTGCCGTACTTTACGAAAGCACTCCCACATCATTTATGTCATATGGGCCAGACCTCACGCATGCCTTTACGTACCAGTCGTACACAGTTCAGTTGCCTGAATGAATTTTACAATAGACATGACATTGCTCAAGTTACGATTCAAATAGTCGTACAATCAGAACACAAGCCGTATCGGATGGGTGGCGATATGTTTGGCACGAATCCATTACGTATCAGGCGAACTTAATTACGTACCATTCAGTACCACCCACACAAAACGTACTGCTAGGGACCCTGAACAATTAAAAAAAATGGCCATTTAAGTGTAAAAATCGCCGAATCAGCCATTTTTCACATAATTTACTTGCAAGCAACATATCTTTATAATAAGTTTATTACAATGAAAGTGACCTTCGAGTTCAACTGAGTAACACAACTGGTTGTACTAGGCATGAGATTAGTTATATGCACAGCAGCAGCCCTTGAATTTGAAGATGACGAAACAAGTCGAAGGCAGTGGTTCGAGGGGTTCGGCAAAATTGTCCAACATGCTAGAAAATTTCCCGTACCCTCCCGTACTCCTCCGAACCGCCACGCACACGAGCCAAACTCCCCGAATTGATTCGTATCTTGCTAGACAGGGGCTTACCAATGCACATTTATTTTCTGGTTGTAGGCCTACTCTTGTGTCAGGTTTGTATGCTGTCAGTTGTCATTGGTGAGGTCACCTGGTCACAGACCTGGTATGGCCCGTATTCTCGTGCAAGTTACGATATATAGACTTCTGAATGGTCGAGATTTATCGTAACTTGAATATGTGACATAATATGCCTACATGCGTGAGTAAAGTCGGACAACTGTATATTAATATATATACACAATAAATATATTCACAATTGACCAACCTTTGTTTTGTCATACGTTTCTCAATCATGTAAATCCTCCTCCAATCAGCAACATGACCAAACCAGGTGTTGCCTGACTGTCTGCTCCGTTCTAAATGTGAGTCAACCTGATATAGACCGTGGGCCACCCGTAACCGACCGCCCCTACCCCCCACCCCCCTGGGGATTTTTCACGGTGTTTATTTCTGAAGCGTCTGAATATGGACTTATTGAACTCCGGTTGTTTGCATTTAAGCTGTTGGGGCTAAATATGCTAAAATTTGCAAATTAGGCAGTCATAACCGAAAATCCAGTTTCAAGCAATATCTCAGCAACTAATCAAGTTAGAATCCTAAAAACAGTGTCTATCATACGGTTTTCATGGTCAACGAACGCAATAAAAGATATCTAATTAGTATCAGAATAATAAATTAGCATAAAATATGCAAATTAGGCAGCCAATACGCAAAATCCAGCTTCAAGCAATATCTCAGAAACTAATCAAGTTGGAATCTTGAAAAAATGTCTACCCTATGGTTTTCATGGACGGAGATTGTAATAAAATATATGTTATCGACATCTTGAAAACATATTAGCATAAAATATGCAAATTAGCTAATAATAAGTATTATAGAATATCAGGTTTCAAGCAATAGGGGCCTATATCAAAGACCAAACAACCGAAGAGTAAAACATAAAATATATACACTCCCATTTTTGTGGTCAACCTTTCATCTGAAAACATTCCAAGAGTTCCGAAATGTCCACATTACATGTAATATATAACATTTCAACCCGCAATTGTGTACACACATGTAGTTAAGCCGTTGTAAAATAGAAATTCGTGTGAAAAGTCAAAACTGAAAGACGTATTATCGCCACACACGACCTCTCACTAAGCCCCTTGACCCCTCAGCTAATACCCACGACCAGTTTAAACTTTTATTTTTTATATTTTGATCTTTTAATACAGCAGTAGACCCTACTTTGTTTTCTTTACTATATTAGGGTAACCCTATAAGCCGGATCTCGTGGAAATTGCTATAATTAAAATGACACATATTTACTGTATAATTATTTGGGTTTGGGCAACTATACTTATACGATAATACCAAAATGTGTTTTTTATTGTGATTTTCTTACTTTGAATTTTTTATGTTTTTTATTTCATTCTGGTGCCAATTCAGAAGTGTGGGCTTTATAGTTCAAATAATATGTAAAAGTTAATTTAGAACCTAATGTTGATAAAAGGTTGCCCACCTGCTAAGCTAGTTACCAAGCATCAAAATATGAATATTAGGGATATCAACATGTTTATTAGGGATATCGGGAATTAAAAATAAACACATCGCCCGAACATATCGTGCCCCTTCTGATTGCCAGAAAACTATGAAGCTGGTTTTTTTCAGACAAAAGCCTTATTATGAACATGGGTTCGCATAATTATTAGAAAGGTTACGTACACTATGCATACTAGCTGGTGGTAACAAGTTTTCTAGAATATTAATAAAAGAAAAAAAATGTTTAGACCTATTTATCAGCACCTAGCGTTGCACCTGCTAATTATTAATCAGTGATATATATATCGAGACATGTTTTTGGTATGAGTCACATGAACTCAAAAGTCATCAAAAAGACTTCGTGATTTCTGGGATTATTTTTTGCCCATGCCTTCTAAATGCCACTGACATGCTGAAACTATTATTTTATCACACCTTGGTTAAATATAACTGACCTGTAATATAGGAGTTAATTGGTTATTACATTTATGATGTAATAATAAACCCATATTTGTTCATTTAGGTTATTTTTTCTACTGACATAACTAGGGTGATTTTAATGTGTAATCCTTGGGATAAATAACTAGAGTTGAACAAATAGATACAACCAGTCTTTTCTGATATTAAATTTACTGTGTAAAATGAACCATTAATTGTTCTTGCCCTAATATCTTGAGTGCAAACTAGCAGATAGTAAATAAATATATAATAAGTTGCCAAAAAAATGTTTGTCTTTAAAAGTCCCGCCCATGGGGAGGGGGTAGGGGATGTTTTTCATGTATGGTTTTTATATACACATAGCATGGAAGACGTGTACTTTGAGATTTAAAGGGTCATTATATATTGTAATGAACCCCATATCTTTTATTTTTTTTTATTTTCACTTCACGTAACATCTTCTAGTAACATAACTAGTGTTTATTCCGTGGAACACATATCTGGAGTTAAAAACAATCACAACATGTCTTCTAGGAAATTACATTTACCACTTAAAATTCAGGGAGTACATATGTTTGATGAACCGATATTTTTTACAGCCCCAATATTTTGAGTGCAAACAAGCAGATATAGAACAGATAAACAATAAGGTGTTTAAAAAATTATTGTCTCAAAAAATCCAGCCCAGGAGGAGGGGGTGGGGAGGGTTTTGTTTATCTGGTTTTCATATACACGTAGCATAGGAGGCGTGCAATTTGGGATTTAAAGGGTTATTACATATATTAATAAACCCCATATTTGTTCCGTTTTTTTATTTTAGTTTCACATACCATCTTGTAACGATACAAGTGTTTAATTCTTGGAATAACTACCTGTAGTTGGAAAAATATATACAACATGCCATTTAGTAAATTAAATTTGCCGCTTAAAATTCAAGGGGGTACATATGTTTGATGACCCGGTATTTTTTCCCGTCGCAATATTTTGAGTGCAAACAGGCAGATATTTAATGGATATGGAATAAACTGTCCTAAAATTATCGTTTTCAAATATCTTGCCCTTGAGGAGGGGGGTGGAGAGGGTTTTCAGATTAGATTTTCATGTAAACGTAGCAAGCGATATGTGGAATTTGGGATTTCATAGGTTATTGCATATATTAATGAACCCCATATTATTTTATTTTTTTATTTTCGTCTCACATAGCATCTTTTTGTAACATAACTAGTTTTTAATTATAAGAATAAATACCTGCAGTTGAAAAAAATATACACAACATGACTTTTATAAAATTAAACTTACTGCTTAAAATTCGGGGGGGGGGGGGGTGCATATGTTTGATGACCCAGTATTTTTTTATTCCCCAATATTTTGCGTGCAAACAAACAGATATTGAATAGTCATATAACATGGTGTTCAAAAATCACTGTCTTAAAAAATCCCCGGGGGGGAGGGGGTTCATATCTGGCCCATGGACTAATATGCGTCAATGGACTACTTTGGTGACCTTTACCACATTTATAAATTTCGCTGATACGTTATTTTGCTGGTATGTCTGAGGCAATGCTTCTTCAATCTACCACGTCCATTAGGAATAATAGTGTGCGGTCATTGCATCTGCACCAGTCCAGTTTCAATTCACGCCGAGCGTACGTGCCGCAAATCACATGGCAGAGTGAAGATGGGTCATTGTGACAGCACAGTGAAACTGACAGACTATTTCTTATCAGGCATCCGTCGCATACACAGTTACAGATGATACTAAGTCTTCATATTTAGCTTGTAGCAATTTGTCATCTGTCTC
This sequence comes from Flabesymbios commensalis, assembly GCA_964017125.1. Classification (NCBI taxonomy): domain Eukaryota; kingdom Metazoa; phylum Annelida; class Polychaeta; order Terebellida; family Flabelligeridae; genus Flabesymbios; species Flabesymbios commensalis. Next base: position 45,336,251 of record OZ024905.1, read on the forward strand.
TGTAGACTTGTAATCGGGAAATGTTGTCTGGAGAAGACCATTCCATTCAACGCGGGTGCTGCCTTCTGGGGGGGGGGGGGGGGGACTGCTTCATAAACTCCTGTGGGAGGAACAATCACTCAGTTCATGAAATCATTGTCTGTAAGCAGATGCGATAACATTTTTTTAGATATCACCTGAAATAAGCCCAGCATCCGCAAAATGTTTTTCGGGCCAGTTTAGCCTAAGTGTGCACAAAGGTTCCCTAAAACCCCATTCATTCATTCACTCTCAAAAAGACATACGGGGCTTTAACGTTATTGCAGTTTCAATATGTTTGTGTTATCCAATATAATGTTATGTAATCCTGATATGTGATAAAGGTAAACTCTACAATCTGAGGAGTAATATTTGTAAAATAAGTGTGGATAGTATCTTTCTTGAGTACTAGTATGCAGTCCGCATAAAGGGACTAACTGTAAAATGGTATCCATCAGAAAATATCCCAAATAAGTTTATGCATGGTGATGAAAATAAACAATTGGCTGAGAATAATGCGCAATCAAGAATGCATAAGACATGTCATCTTGTATTCTTGGCACAACCAATAATGCTGCATTCTACTATTTGTCTCCGTTCAATCAATAATAATGTATGAGGTACAAATTTGGCAAATGTAACATCGTATAATTTATTTTTATGTTACAGCGCGCCAATTACTGAAAAATCTTTAGATTAGACATGTCTTCCAATGTGCTTCAGCGGACACAGTAGCTCATAGGGGACAGCTGAGACAAGTGGCTCCACGGGGAGAGAACGGATTTATAAGGCATCATAAATCAGCCGGGACATCTGCGACGAAGCGTTATTCACGACAGCTTCACAGTATTCCGGGGTATAGATTCCCCTCGTTTCCTGCATTACGTAATCCAGGATATCCGCCGTTCGACATTATCTACGCCAGCAACCCCATTATGACAATCCCCTGTACTGGAAGGACAGCTATTAACCCTTTAACCGCCGGCGCCGCATATATTCGGGTTTTCATTTTTATCAGCACATTAAGTACCACCTTTTGAACATGTTAAAATGTGACATCAATCAGCAATATTTGAAAAAAGTTGACCTTCATTTTGTCAAATCTGAATAATTTTCACCCAATTGAAGTTGTGGATCGCGTCAGCGAGACACAACTTCAAGTGGGTGAAAATTCCAATTAAATCATTTGGCGGTTAAAAGGTTAATGGAGATTATAATAATGTGAAAAATGCTCGAAATGTATAATTTTGATCCAATTTTCTCATATATTACACTTGTGATAAAATTTCTAACTTTTGATTGTTTGCTTTACTAATAACAATCCCGCATTTTCCGGGATGTATATATGTATTCAGTAGATAGCCGGCGCACGCCGCCGCTCGCAATTATTTAATAGAACCGTTAACCAGAATCACTCGGTCTTCCGTATACGAAACAGATCCACGCATATAGTTCGCCATTGTCGTATGTCCTCCTCGTCTTCGCTGCGGTGTAGTTCGTTTAGTTGTAATTGTTTTAACCCTTTAACCGCCGGTGCCGCATATATTCGGGTGTCATTTTTTATAAGTACCACATTTTAACTATAGTAAAGGTGAAATCAACCAGCGAGATTTGAAAAGAGTTGACCTCCATTTTGTCAAATCTGAATAATTTTCACTCACTTGAAGTTGTGGATCGCGTCAGCGAGACACAACTTTAAGTGGGTAAAAATTCAAATTAAATAATTTGGCGTTTAAAGGGTTAAACAGACTCAATGCTCAGCAGCACCATTCCCGCCCAAGTCTGTCTGAAGCAAATGCAAAACAATCTGAGAGCCAATACATTTTCTGAAAACTAAGCTTGCCCACCACTCATAAAAAGTTTTTATGTAGCGTTAACAAAGAGTATCATCAATTGGTCCATATTGCATTATTCACATAAATAAAGGTATAATTTCCTGATATCCTCAGCCCAGATAAACTGGTCATTATACAGAAAGCCATCGCCATGATGTAAATATTCCACATCTTCTAAATTGTATTTCGTATTGCTTATTGTATTTATCAGAACATTTATTTATGTAAATATATATATATATATAATAAATGAGATATCCTTTTTTTCTGATCCCGGTGCCAGCGCGTAGAATTTTACATTTGAATTTAGTACAGCAATTTTCAACAAATAAAACATTTGTATAACATTTGTACAACGTCGGCCCAGCGTCTTCGACGCTGGCCCGAAATTGTACAAATGTTATACAAATGTTTTGTGTTTACTGGAAACTCCGGGCCACGACGGCAATGACTGCTGATTGGACTTCGCCCCGTCCTGGCGAGAAAACCCACATTTATATGCCGGCCTTGTGCAGCAAAAGTATTTAGTCCTGATCAGACACCAACCGTTACAACAGAAAGATAGGTGAATCTGCATGAGAAGGCACAGGACTGGTCTCAGGAGACTAGGTGAATAAGAATAAGTGCTGTTTTATTTCTGCCTCGGATGGCATGCCCAGTGGGTTTGTGGTGTGGATATGCCTTCTGCCCAGCAAAACCAAGACGTCGCATACAGAACATGTTTTTTTACACTATTGTTTTGTCTGCCTTAAACAACACATTTCCAATGCCTGATGTTAGCCATTTAACCGCCAGTGCCGCATATATTCGGGTTTTTATTTTTTATTATCACATCATAAGTACCCCATTATAAATATGTTGAAGATAAAATGTGACATCAATCAGCAAGATTTGAAAAGAGTTAACCTCCATGTTGTCAAATTTGAATAATTTTTACTCACTTGGTATTGTGGATCGCGTCAGCGAGACACAACTTCAAGTGGGTGAAAATTCAAATTGAATAATTTGGCGGTTTACTTCCATAAGCAATAATTATATGCTAGCATGATCATTATCATTATAACTCGCATGATTATGGATATTGTCGGACAGGCTGAGAAAAATAATGTATATTTATGTGTGTGACCAGATGCTTTGCTAGAATCGAGTGCCGAAAAACAGCCTTATTTTCATATATTTAACTATGAATTAGAGGAAACCCGTTTAATTTTTTTCACTTTTGTATTGCCAATTCCATTAGCTACGTACATGCACATAAAATCTTAAAATAACGTAGATGCAACGTCATTTATTGGAGCGACATAATCTTATGGAATCATCTTACATTATTAGTGACATTCCTAGTACCGAACTGGTATACTGTCCCCCAGTTTCGGCATGATTAGTTCCCCGTATAGCAAACTATATGGAGACAAGATGGAGCGAACTAAATGTAGGTACTGCCAACAACTTTGTGGTAGAACGTTCTTGGTACGCCCGACGTCGCCTCAACGTATTCTGATGACTGGACGTTGCACTCATTACCTCTTGACCAGCAGGTCAGTCGCATTTCGATGAAATAAACAGATCTGGTTCAGAGAATCGCGTGACTTATGTGGCACTAAATTGGCGATAGATACGGCCTGCAGTCACGCAGGTCTCGGTCACATTTCCACTAAGCCTTGACCAGGTTGACCACCGCGTCTTCCGATGGCTGACTTCCCACACCACAGCAGATAAAATACCTCGACCCAAGGCTGGTTTGATGTTGGGCCGACGTCGCAGACAGTGGCACAACATCACATCTGCCTTGGGTCGAGGTATTTTATCAGCTGGGATTCTGGCACTAGGCCCTATACTAATTAATGAATTTTGCTTCCGGCGTCTCATTTATTCCACTCCGGCGCATCTGCGTTAGGCTTATATGTATACATGTATCTTTGTTACTTTAATTAATATTTTATATGAATGACCTAATTCTCCCAATATTAGGATTGATGTTGTTTAGGTCTGTATCTATAATACTTACATTTATATATATATATGAAATCATATTTTTGCCAAGCACTCTGTTCCCAAAATAAAAGCCGATATTATATCATTACTCTCATTGATGAATAACGTCCGTTACGTGTCCGCATCTGATTCAATATATATAACGTATTCAGTGCGGCGACTTGGTAAGTATGAATAATGATCTGAATATTTGTATGTGACTACATATGGGCCTATTATATCAGGGTATATTTTAGAGATAAATATAAATGCAGACAAGGTCACATTCACATAAATCAAAGTCACAGCACACACACGGGACATATTTCTTCTGCTGACAATAACACCTCTTCTTCGTTGACGTTGGCTCAACATTTACCCATTTTTTGTTTTATCTTCTCTGATTTACACGTAATAACATCGCTGTCACGGCATACGCCAATACACAAAATCGCTCAGCGTTGGACCAATAATTTATAATAAGCAGCTTCTCAAAAAACTTGAAAACATCGGTCTATGTGTGGCTATGGTTTAGTCGGCGTCTGCCACGTGGCCAAACTTAACCGTGTTATCCATTCAACCGCCACATATTCAATTAGAATTTTCACCCAATTTAATTTGTGTCTCGCTGGCACACGATCCACAACTTCAAGCACAAAGGTGACCTGAAACCCAATTCATTTCATTTTTTGTCTCGCTGACGTGATTCACAACTTCAAGTGGGTGAAAATATATTACGATTTGTCAAAATGGAGGTCCACTATTGTCAAATATTGCTGATTGATGGCACGTTTTTTTCCCTCACATAAAAGTTGATATAAAATGTGTTAATACTAAATGTAAATAAAACGAATATAATCGGGACCGGCGGTCAAATGGTTAATGTAGGCCTATTATAAGTGAGTGGCATGGTAGGATTCAATTTATACACATCCCTGTGACGAGATGACCTATCCTGGCTTTGTTGCGTGACTTACATTGAAACACAAATGGTCTAGGCCTAATATACATGTACGTGGCGTATATGATTACTGGTGATGCCATCCCTGGCAAAAGATTACCTGAAGATGACAAATTATCCGTGTACAAAGCAGTAAATCTCCCCCCACACAAACCAGCATTGGCTGAATACGGGATCCACGTGACGATCTCGTCAGCATGTGGTTTTTTGCGCTGTCGCGTGACTTCTCCGTATTTGTCTTTGCGTTCCCGTGCTGCAGACAGATGAATGCATTTACCGTGACAAATATCTGAATAAAATGGTTACCAAGACAGCTCGCAGCTGTTCATCAGCAAAACTAATCAAATCAGCGCACATGCTTTCTTTGTGCGAAGGCAGTGGTGGCATTTAGAAACTCCGTATTTGTTATTTTGGTATTTGCGTAAACATAGTTTTATTATTTTTATCTGACGCATCTTCCCTACAGTACAACAAGTATAGGCTTCTCAGAGGTCGGATAACTTTGGTCGCAAATGTAATCACCTTATAAATATCAAATAATCATGATAATGAGTGATTTTATACATTTTCATATGCTATTATTAACATAATACATAAGTACATTCACCTGCGTGCCCAATGCAACTAGTTTTAGTCTTTCTGAATAAGTGAGTTATGTCTGGATAATAGGTTAGTATTAAATAGTAATGTGTTTAAATGTTTATGATATATACTATGTTGGTTTTGTTGCAATGAGCTTTGTTTTGTCTTGATTTATTCTAATCAAAACTGTTACACCTATTTGTCTCAATTCCATCGAGCGGATCTGCAATTTAAAAAAAGAATAATTGATTTCTGGGTGTCAATCTGTCTTAATTACGTCACAATCAGAAACCTGAACAATTTGTAAGGTATAAAACATAGCGTCACGTACACTGATTATTTATCAATATCAAACAAGCCCGCATCCATAATTCCCATGATTCAAGATGATTCACAAAACAACATCACAAACATGACATGCTCAGCTATTTTCAAATAAATCTCCATTCTGGCCTACAGCATATACAGTACTTATTTCCAGATTTTGCATTTATTGCTATTATTTCAGTCACCAGGTGGCTCTCTTGAGGCTGTGATAGATAATTTTATGAAGTTCTGTCAATATCATGTTTATTGAATTTATTTCAACCATCTAAGCTGTACAACTGCACATCATACAATTTTCTCTTTTTAAATTTAAACCCTTTCAGAACTGGTGTGATCTGTCATTCTTCTCCCAAATTGATCATGCATTTTTTTCCAGCTTCAAGCGAACAATAAATATTTTCGGTCTAATAGTAAAAAAATATATCTATCTAATTTATCGTTGCAGTGTTTTACCCATTTCTGGGATTATTTATTCAGCTTGACATGGCTTATGTATACAATGTTTATAGTGTTTATACACAAGTGTCAAGAATAAACATGTTTATAGCTTCATAGGGAGATAAGCTGCAGAAAACAACTTGAAACATAAATAAAGTCTATTTTCAAAATGACGACACAACTAAATAATGAGTTCACTGTTATAGTAATTACCAATTGACTAATATAGGTAGTTTAATTAGTGTAACCTATCGGTATATACACGGGTATGTACTAAACGTAGATACACTTTCGAAATGTTATCTCGTTCCACCGAAATACAGAAATGTAATCCAGTGCGAACCGGTAGCTGACATTTTAGCACAGCAAAGTTACGCGAGGGAACATATTTCCACTCTTACAGTGCCGGGATCGACTTTAGAATCTGACGTCTACAGACGTCAGATTCTAACGACTAAAGTCTATCCCCGTGCTGTAAGGGTAACATGTCACATGCCACCATTATTGTTCCATTATTCTGGAGAAAAATGGTGTGAAACTTATCAGCGTCTTCCCATCGATTTAAATTCAGAGTGGACACTACTACAACAAAGGCTGTACATTCGGCAATTTGTCCATTCTAAGCCTCTCGTCAGACATACCCATCTCACAGCGCGACTCTGGAATTATCCTCCACGGCCCAATTACACTTGGTTTGTCAGCGAGAAAATGGATTATCCCACAGATTAGGATGAATGTCCGGCAACTGATTGGTGCTGACGCAACTGTCGACCAATCAGAGAGCAGGTACCAGCAGCTCGTCCAATAGACGAGGTCGGAATACGATCCCCTTGTGAGCGATCTAACTGATTCCATGGGAGCTATAGCGGGCGCTGCTGGAGCAATTTAAGCCTATTTGTTTGAATGTCAGGCTAATGCTGGGGATGCTGGCACGCTGTGCAGCCGGAATTTAGCGGACGCTTTTAGACTCAGGTGTGATGTGCCTCCTAAATACAATTATTAACCTATAACCTCGTCCGTCGGCCGGCCGGCCGGTGGCTTCTGGTTTCTAGTTTGCTACCGTCGGCAAAATTCTAGTCCGTGGATATAAATTGCGATCTGAGTGGCTATCACAATTACATAGCCACACTAACCATGCTAACAGCAGTTATCCGGGACATGGATGCATGCTATCACAGTTTTATTTTCTCACTTTTTAAGAGGTTCGCTTTGATCAGTATAAGAATTGATACTATGAAAAATGTGTCTCTATTATTACACACACAAAGTCACAAGTAACGCTCCATGAATGGACGTCTATGTGCTAAAGCATGTGGATGATGGCTGGGGATTAGCTGGTCGGCTGAAACAATACCCAGCAAACACGAGATGTTGAGCCAATGATGGCTGAATGTTGGCCCACCGTCTTCGACGATGGCCCAACATTAAGCCATCATTGGCTCAACATCTCGTGCTTGCTGGGTACTTGTTTTGGTTTCAGCGTGTAAATAATAGGTGAATATTAATTTTGTTTATTAAAGTAGCCAGAATATACCCATACAATCATATTCTACACATACAAAATAATCATTCATACCCAGCATTCTATTGCTTATTAGTCACTACTACAAGTATAACATTATACAATAAACACACGGGAGACCATTCTTTGTAATACAATTATTTTATTTGAATGCTAATATTTTATTTTATTATCCACACATCAAATATAAGATTTACATTATGTTAACAAAGCTTTTTTCCTTAAAAAATAGCAGATTTTCAGTGTCTACATGAAAATAATCTTATTGACCTGTCTAAAGACGCATAACCCTTTGGCATAGCTGGTCTCACATAATTCTCGATACACGTGACCGAGAGGTAGCGTGCTCGACCTCAAACCGCCAGGGCTCGAATGTCGAATCCTGTGTCTGAACGGCAGTGTCATCTGATTCATCTGGCCATCCTCAGGAGGTTCTCCTGGCCCAGTTTAGCCTATATGTGCACAAAGGTGGCCTAAAACCCCACTCATTTCATTTCATTTACACATCAGGACAAAAGCACAGAAAATGAATCGCAGCTTCTATTAACTTTCACAAAGCCGTTCATTTGCTGGTAAATTCGATAGAGAATGGGAATATCTAGCGAACTTTACCACTGTTTACCTTATAGACTGCGACACATCAAATCTAACACATTCGTAGCATTCGTAGCATTAACATACCATTGTTAATTAATTATATGTCATCTTTTGGTGGGGATGCTGCAAACTCGTTCTGAAAATATTAGCATATCATTATATTGTATATTATTGTATATTATATTTTCCATGCGGCTTTGCTTTGTTGTGCGAAACGGCCACGTATTAAAAAAACCAGGTAACAGGTGGTTAACATGTCAAAACATGTACTGTGTAACTGATACGTCACGTAGATCACGAACGGGATAAATAGATACTGCTGACACAGTGCTGAATTATTTTGTCCAAACATGGAGAACAAAGGGTTGTTTTCAATTTGAAATCATCATAAATGTCTTCGTTATCTCTTTCTGATTCTTTTGAATACCTATGTTATGGGTCTACGACCATTACAAATATTTTATTTCTTTCAGTGCGGGGACCGTCTTTACACGTCAGAATCTGACGTATAAAGACGGTTCCCACACTGACAGGGTTGATGGCCATGTTGGTCAATTTCCTGAAGCAAAAATATGATCTTTATTTAAAATTATGCTTCTTATCCAGTGACAAAATATGCGTAAGTCGCGTGGCTGATAATTCTAGTGACTGATAATTCTAGTGACTGCACTTTTAGGGTTTCACATCTTGCCCTGTCAAAGCCAGATACGTGCAAACCGCTGCCCGTGGCTTAAACTTGATAGCTGAAGCTGGGCTTTAGCTGCACCTTGGGAGCTTATTAATTAATCAACTCATTATCTTAGGAGATCACGATCTGGCCAAGACGTAACACAATCCCTTGGATGCATTTGCTCTGGTATCCCGACCTGACTATGACATTAACGCTCTGTTGTGACACGAGGTCAGAGAGTCCACCAATGATTGAGTTTAAGTATGAATGTGTTAGGAAATGTGAACGTAAATGTCACGACTATATTAAATCTAGCTCGTAGAATTGCCTGCGGCTGACTCCACGACACAGGGCTTGACACGGGTACTCAGCAAAACAAGCCTTTCTAGAATTTTGAACTTTCCCTCTCTACAAAAACTCGTATTTTTGTGAAAAAAATATATCTGCATAATGGCATAGGTATACAAATACAATTATATACTATGATTATATTGTTATATTTTGTTACGAAAATAATTCGAACAACATGGCGAATGCCGATAGTGTTGTCACTGAAAGTCAAAAGACATGGGTTCAATATGCAGGGCATTATATACCTTATGCTGAAGGCACAGAAAACACAGCTCTGATTTGTTATGTTGGGTTTGTCCGATACCATGATCGCATCTGCACTAGATGCCAGAAATTGGAAAGCACACTAATCTCAGGGCGGTAGTTTATTATTTTCAGCCTGTACAGGTTCTTTGTAGATTGAACCCTGTTACACTAGAGACCTTCACGAGTCATTAGCTTTCAACATGGGTAAATCAGCCGATAATGTCTGATAAATCCGACAAATCGACCGCCAGAAAGCTGGGCTGGTTTTTTTCTGGCGGGTCACGCGTGCAGCCCCAGGGTGTCGTTTCTTGTAAAGCCCTTACAGGCGGGGTGTGGTTCGGCACAGAAGACGTTTTGGGGATGGTGAAGTGTTTTTGCCGCTGGCCTAACATTGAGATTTGGCTGGCTCGGTGGCACAGCTTTCCTGCCCCTTCTCCACCTTTATTGTTTGGACACCTGGATCAATATTACGACACTAGTAGCAGACAGGGCGGACAGGCGTTTCTGCCGGGCGCACCCGCCGGCGGATTAAGGCTGCCTTACCCACCCCATCAGGCAGTCCCTGCGTACAATACCCGCGCGCCGAGGACACATAATTCACCCCGAGAAATGAAGAGAGATCACGCTTGATCACAAAATGAAAGGTAACTGCATGGACTAAACCACTGAGAGTACAATGTGGAAAGCGTGATTTGCCAGCGGGTCGTGAACCCGGCGCGGATACTTACGACTTCCATCCAGAAAAGTCTGGAAAGCTCTAAGTGGTGCTAGAGATATGTCGTGATTTTAAAATTGGCTTGGAACGTGTTTAATATCAAAATATGGAGTTTGATAAAAAGGTCTCGAAGTCGTGTGTGATCTTATGTTGTATATCCTCCTAGTATAATAGTGATAAACAAAACCTCAAGTAGAAAGACAATCCCTCCCTTGGATATTAGAAGGTGTATACACCCTTTCATTACCAAAGTGACGAAATGTTTCCGGTGCTGCTTCGAAACGTTCAGGACACAAAGTCAGACATACTTTGTGTCCTCCTCCACTTATTTCACTTTGTATATTTTATATAATTAAAAGCTACTCTTATTTCAAGATGGTCAAGGAGGTTTCTTGAATGTTCTTTCGTAGCTATTACACTAGGCGTGCAGGGCTTGCATATTTAGGTTGAAATTTAAAACACACAAGTTATGTGTGCTGACGCGATCCATAACTTCAAGTGAGTGACAATTATTCAGATTTGACAAAATGGCGGTCAACTCTTGCTTCAAATCTTGCTGGTTGATGTCACATTTTATCTTTAACATATTTAACATTTTCTACTTAATGTGCTAATAAAAAATGAAAACCTGAATATATGCTGTACCGGCGGATAAAAGATTTTGAGCTTTACTAAAATTATGATCTATTACTTAAAGCTCCACTTGAGTATGGGAAGGATTTCAATTACACCCGCTTTGTTCACAAGCGTGACCAAAAGTGCACATCGTCACAGCCATCACTTGTCGGTCATCGCCCGTGGATTAAGCACACTGCCGGCCGAAATCATTTTTTTTTATGAACAACGCACATTGCTGGCCGAAATAACAGTAAATTTTAAATTATATTTTTTTAAATAAATAATTACAAAAAATCATGTGAGCAAGATTGGCTTCACTCACTCTACCGCCAGTTGTGTATGCCACAGTGCGCTTTAACTTCTACTCATTTCATCTTAACAAAAATGATCGAAGGATTATGTGGAAGAATACCGTCAACTTTCCCAAGCAAAACAGATACTGACCTCATGTTGCTCTAATTTTGGGCCAGCGTCGCAGACGGTGGCTCAAAATTGAAACAACATTTTGTCAACCTCCCGTGTTTGCTGAATGCAATGGGCAAAAGTGATAAACGATTCCCTACTGACAAACCACCATGCTTCATCTAACTTCCACCAATTGGATTTATTTTCCTCAGTTTGCTTCCGAGGTCAAAACAGCACTATTGTTCCTGGCTGAGTTGTGGTGCACGATCAGCGCTGGCCTGACATTGATTAAGCGTTGATCCAACGTTCTTGAAACGTTGCATGTTAGATCCTGACTCATTTACCAGCTGCGCAAATTCAGCATGAAACCTCTATATTTTCATAATGGTGATCTCGCCTTTGGGTATTATAGTATTTATTGGCAACATGGTCTATTCTAAAGTTTGACATACGTGGGCCTACTACCAATTCCACAATTATTTCTATAATGATTGAGATGCGTATATTTACAACTTTTTCATTGTAACTGCATGTAATATTGATATTACTCTGTTCCTATATATTATATCCTTCATCATTTCATTATTATGACAATCACAGCTGCAACTTATCCAGCTTCTTGGGAAACTCACTGGCATACAAATTCCACCGCTTGTGTGATACAGCTGATCGATTGTCATATTATGTGAATAAAGTGTGCGTTTTACTATGATAAAAGTATGACATTTGTTCTAATGTCTACAGATAATAAACTTGTGGTTCATTTTCAGATGAGAAGCGATCTTGAATATGACTCTGATTACCTTCGAGGTCAATGAACCTGAACATCCATAATGTGCCATTTTACCACTATATGTTATTGACAAATCATTTAGTCTTGGAGCCAAGGGGTATTTGCGCACAGAAATGGCTCCAAGATCACCCACCTGATTTTGATAGTAGACCACCAGGGACACATTTTAGCGAGGGACTATTTGTAAATCAGTGATAAAACATATTATATCTGCAATTATATATTTGTGTGTCCTAATTATTTGTACGTCTAGTGTGTGCACATGGGTGGGTCAATGCCCCAGTCATATTTAAGCAAAAAAAGGAAATAAACATTAATAGGCTTACACAATTCTACATCTATGCTTACCAGTTCAGCATAGCTTTGTATGTGGGGCTGCCAAACATATGATCAGGGCAATCATCGATGGCTGGGGTTGGATCTGGAATTTTCTTTTTCTTTAAAAAAACACATTTAAGTGATGCACAGGGACAACTAACGGGGGACCTGGTTATGCACTTGAGCGCACGAGAGAGCTCTGATACAGATTTCAGTCATAATTACCATGGCTAGCATTTATATAGGCGGGTCACAGCACAAATATGAATGGCTTGCTCAACCATTGTTGGTAGCACTGCAAAGAGTTGGCACAATAGACTTCTTGGATATTTAGTAGCATGCAGCAACATAATGGTTGTTTATTTCGGGAACATATCTAGATTGCATCGCGTTAGGTTCTGAATGTCAGGGACATCCCACGATGAACAATATCGCCAGAACGACCTCCTTCATCCTTCCTGGAAACAAGAAACTGTGGACCTACGTGATCCTATCTGGCATACCTCGAAGATGGATATATAAATTCTTCTTGCTATTCCATTTATTTTGTACTGGCATAGTTCTTTTCTTTGCCGCAAGCGTATTTTTATAAAATAATGGGGTATTTTTGCTAATAAATAATATAACAATACATGCTTTTTAAGGACGATAGACATTTTTTTTATTGGCCTGACACACCTCCCAGCAGCTCAAGGCCGCAGGCTGCTGGCTGCTGGCATCTGCGAAAGGCTAAAAAAATGCCCATCGCACGAAAAAATCATGTTATTACTATTATTATCTCATATCAACCGAATCTTGAATAGCATAATTATTATTTTTCAGCAATTAGGCTACAGCATGGCCTACATGTTTACTCGAACTAACCACCTTGCTAAACATCACGGGCGGGGGCCCTAGGGTAGTGGTTAGCACCGCTGCTTTTCACGCCAGAGTCCGGGGTTCGGTTCCCGGTCTCGGCGGTTTGAAAGAAACACACATTGTTTCTTCCCCATGCACGTGTGAAAGTTAGTATTGTGGGAAGCCTCCGTGACCGAGAGGTAGCGTGCTCGGCCTCAGATCGCCAGGGCTCGAATTTCGAATCTTGTGTCTGGAGGACAGTGTCATCTCAATCATCGCACCATCCTCAGGAGGTTCTCCTGGCCCAGTTTAGCCTATATGTTTAGCCTATAGGTGGCCTAAAGCCCGATTCATTTCATCTCATTTCATTTTGCTAAACATCACAGCTCACGCTTTTTCAGCCAGGTGTCAGCCCGCATAGTAGCCCAGTAAACAGCCCGCATAAACAGCAATATCACATTAGTAGCGCCGCTCAATTGATAATAATAAAGATTATTATAACTGTATTTACTTAGTCCAACATTGGTGCAATTGATTTCCCATGATATAGTGATAACCCAGTAAACACAAAACATGTGTATAACATTTATACAGCGTTGCTCCAACATTGTATTAATGTTATACAAAATGTTTTGTGTTTCCTGGGAATAATCTGGCACTTATAGTTATTTTGTCCTTTATAAATGTTATAGGCCTGCTTATTACCTATGCCCAGACAGATACATTAATTTATCATAGCGCTCATCAAGCTAGATAACACATTAATTGCAACAAGTGTTGCTATGCATGTCTCTTGAAGGGGATTGCCTCATGTGACAATGATGTCTGTGGCAGTGAGGCTCAGTTATGACGTGCATTGATGCTAATTCTATCAGATTCCGTCTTAGTTGTCGTAATTTATGGCCTATCTCGGGCCCATAAAAGGGTCCTTTTATGGTGAGTGTCCACTAATCCCTGTATTATATACGTCCCAAGCCAGGTCCATCAATCTGACACGTGCAACTCTTGGAACGTTATCATCATCTATACCACAAAAGGACAATACTGCTAGGTTTAATATATGTTTGTTTTAGATGACGTTGTAATAGTGTAGGCTTACTTTTTATCATAATCCTGTTTGCTTATTACTACACCAATGTGATCCATGCTGGCTCTTTCGTTTTAAAACATAAGTAGCTTTATATAATAAATACGTTCTGACTTTTTATTTTGACAAGTAAATGTATATAATTGCTTATGAAGCATGGGGGTAGCATATATGAGCATTGAGAACTACAGTGGATTAAACAAAATTAAGTTGATATACAAAATCATTCTGAATCAAAATAATTTGCTTGAGCATTCTCATATTGTAGCCAGCAACTGCATGCTTATCGTTGTAAAGGAGAAGCTAATTAGTAAACAAGAAAACAATTAGTTAAAGTATTTAGCAAGATGTCATGTCCTTTTCAGAATTTGTTTTCGCAAATCTTGCATTATTGTATCTTATGCGCTTAGACACGTGTATGGTTAATTATGCGTTTTTGGTAGAAGGGACGATCACGGGTAATTGTAAAGACTTCTAGAGAAAAACAATGACTAAAATGACAACATGGGTTTCAAACTATCCACGCTACAATGACAACACGGTACACCGTCATCAATTTGTAAACAGTTTTCATTTCCGTTTTACATTTTACATTTGTTAAAAGCGATCTCCTCTCCTAAAATAAACCTAGAGAACGTGACTCTTTTATCCTGTAATATCTAAATGTCCTATTGGTGTGGATACAAATAAATACACTGTTTACATCCACATCTGCATTTGTGGTATTGATATTAATCATATCACATTAAGATTATGATGAAGACCTGTCTCTCCAAAACCACGTTGAACACTGTGCTAATTTCTCTCCGATCTAATTTGAGTGGAGTTGATTGTGTGAAATGTGGGGACAATGCTTATAACTGCCCTCACGAAAAGGAAGTGGAGACTGGCTAATATCGGAAGAGGATTTCAAGTCCACTCAACATGGCCTCCTTTGTTGCTGCCGCAGCTAAACACCGAATCGTTCCACCAACGCTGGTCCAACGTCATAACGTTCAACAAGACTTTTATTCCAACCTGCATCACCAATTTGTCTGCTGACGTCCAATTTCTTGAAAGTCTCCATCGGCGGCCAATCTAAATTAAGGGGCTGCTCATCACATGGTGACTCTTGGTGGCGGCTTTAATCCTTGGCCTTCCCATTGCCTGAAGTCTTCCACGGCAGTCGTTCAGTTTTCTCTTGATTGACGCCCCGACGTAAATTCCCTCACTGATATCGCGTAGTTCTACCGCCAGGGTGTTGCAGCCTCGACTGAGTTACACCGTTGGCCTAGTTTTGGTTTAAGGTTGCACGTTAGCTCAGCAATCTCTCAGCAGAAAATGTCATACTGATGTGAATAATGCGATGGTAGAGAAGATGTGCGCATCCCTTGGTGTTACATAGGAATATCAAGTATTATGCATATGTGAACATCATTTATTACAGTCTACAATATTATACAGTAACTGTATACATTATCCAAGAATATATAACTATTTTTAGTATATGACATGTTTTTCTTCTGTTATGTTACAACAATACGTAAAATAACTTAATCAACTTTGTACAAATGATCTTCAAAAAACGGGGGTGAGCTCTAATGGGCTAAAACCCATGCAAAACTATTATAGTAATAATAGACTCTGTGATGGGCTAAATCCCATGCGAAACTATTAAAGTAATATAGACTTTCTGATGGGCTAAAACTCATGCAAAACTATTATAGTGAGAGAGATTCTCTGATGGGCTAAAACCCGTGCAGAACTACAGTGAGATAGACTCTCTGATGGACTAAAACCCGTGCAAAACTATGGTGAGATAGACTCTCTGATGGACTAAAACCCGTGCAAAACTACAGTTAGATAGACTCTCTGATGGGCTAAAACCCGTGCAAAACTACAGTGAGATGGTCAGTGTAATGGTCAGCAGTGACAGTAGACATAGTGAGGTGGCTTATGAACAAATTTCACTGATATATTTACATGCCGGACAAAAGTGTCAAATTTTGCAGCATGCTGGTTAAATTAATATACTCGAATAAAAATCCCGGTACCAAATAATTTGGCCATTATTTGACCATAAAAACGGGAAAAATCCAATCGCCATTCATCCAGCAATTGTTAATTAAGTGACAACTAAAACTGGTAGCCCTATTATTTTTATCATGTTTTGAGCAGCTGGCTTAATCTTTAATACTTACTAAAACTTTGTGTATATTTATTCACAAAAAAGGGACACTTAACTGTAAATATGTAGTTTATTCAAGCAGTAAATCATTGAAAATTTATTGAAAACTTAGAACGGGAATTTATCCTGGATTGACATACGCTATGATGTCTGAGTAGGTTCACACCATCCTTTATCATTGCAGGTAGTAGAACTGCATTACCCTCACACCATAAGTACTCCTCCCCCCCCCCCTCTCGAGATGACAAGTGGGCGAAGCTCGTCTTCTCAGATGAGAGCAGATTCAATCGATCACGACTGCGTGTTAAAGTTCGGTGGACAGATGTGAGAGGTTCCCAGAAAAAAACACTCCTTGATGGTGTGGGGGCTGCTTCGGTTTGGGGAGAGGGGCTACACTTTATGTGCGAGGGTAGTGTATAATGACAGATAAATTGGTTGGTTCAGATTGCATTGTGGCATGATATGTACCCCATGAGATGTATTGTCCTGTTTAAAAACTGGTGCGGGCCTGCTGAGCAAATATATAAGCAGCTTTCATGGCAATGAAGGTTTTGCGCTTGTCTATACCATTTCAAACACAGATTGTGTTCCATAGATGCCAGGGCTCTCATTGGTTGGTTGTTGGATTATGTTGATACTGGTTCCATGGAACGAGCCTTGGGCAGTTGTTGATGAAGGATTGTGATCCAAATTATGTAATGCGCCATCCGTGATGATTCCCTTTTGCATGTTGTAAGGTCAAACCAGAATGTCAGCTTGAAATTATTTACACATTAAAACGGATATATCATTCTCAAATTGTAACCCTCGTCTATAATTTATGCCAAATTAAAAAAAATAGCAAGGTACCCAAATGATTGTTTTATTTCTAGTAAGGTTGTGAATATTCATACCAGTATAAATTGGTAATTGAGGTTCGTAATCAGGATTATGTCGCATGTGAACTGATTCTTCTTTGATGCGCTTTTTCCAATTATGAGAAAGAAGTTAGACAATCATGACGCATGGTTGAGAATGT
Organism: Flabesymbios commensalis; assembly: GCA_964017125.1. Lineage (NCBI taxonomy): Eukaryota > Metazoa > Annelida > Polychaeta > Terebellida > Flabelligeridae > Flabesymbios > Flabesymbios commensalis. Next base: position 45,353,730 of record OZ024905.1, read on the forward strand.
TTCACTTCATTATGCACGTTGGTTCCTTATATGATCATATAAGTGCTATCTGAATACTAGATATTGGATGTGGTGGACATCATCACTAAAAAATATGCCCTTCTGCATAATCGCGGTGCATTCATTTCTTCTTCAGCATATTCTGAATTCCTTCAGTGAAAATTAAAACTATCCTCCTATCATCAGTCTATCATCAGACTGCTCCTGTAAACCAGAGTCAGCAAAATGTCTCTCTTTAGACGTGTCCTATTAACATTCACATTTTACTCGCTTTCACTAACACACTTCTCTCCTTTATATGAAGGTCGGATAGTTTGAACATTATCTTTAACAGATGTCTTCGTGTGAGAGCCAAAGGCGCTAGCTTTCGCTTACTCAATTTCACCATATGTCAATGTTACTATCATATCCTCTATCCTGCATCTGAAATGACATTTTCTAACGAAAATTCACTAACACACTTCTCTCCTTTATATGAAGGTCGGATAGTTTGAACAAAAATACATTATCTTTACCAGATGTCTTCGTGTGAGAGACAAAGGCGCTAGCTTTCGCTTACTCAATTTCACCATATGTCAATGTTACTATCATATCCTGTATCCTTCATCTCAAATGACATTTTCTAACGAAACTTCATCTTATGTTAGATTTGATTTCATTTTCTCGTTGATAATTAGGCATCGTCTAACTTTTGTCTTCGTTTTTGTCCTCTACCCTCTAATCAATGTATATCACACACCTCAACTGGTAGCCTACTTCTTGAGCATTGTTAATAATTGTACAGTGTAATTTTAAGCCATCATATGTTTTATTCATTTGAAGACACTACAGTTGCACGGTGGTAATCCCTCGACAGAATATACACGCATCCCAATGAATGAATGAATGAATGAATGAATGAATGAATGAATGAATGAATGAATGAATGAATGAATGAATAAATGAATGAATGAATGAATGAATGAATGAATGAATGGTGCTGTAGGCCTGACAACTATTCTAACCATTTTACAACAAACCTCAAAACTGGTTCAATTATGAACCACCATCTACAACATTGTGCCAGTAAAGGAACATAAATTCAATGATTCCCATGCTAACATTCATAACTAATCGTGGTACATTATTGGGCCAGCGTTGCAGACGGTGATACAGCATCGGTTCAACGTCTGATGTTTACTGGGTTACTGAGCTGTAAAAGCTGAACTACGTCTGTGATTGAACAAAATCAACATTTTCTATGACACTCGGTTCAACGTTTCAAATGTATTACTAATTCATTATAAGTATACATTTGCAAAGCTGGCTCAACATTATGCCAACGTTGGTTCAACGCCTCGTGTCCATTAATTATGTTCATTGACTGGAACGTTCTCTAGCTGGGATACAGGACGGGGGACCTGGTGCAGTTGTTAAAGCTGCCGGCCTGCTTGGAAAGTCGGAGATCGCGGGTTCAAACCCCGCTCTAGCATTCAAGTTTCAAAGAAACCAAATGTTTCTTCCCTGCTCACTAGTAAATATTCAATATTGTGGGGCCCGGGACCGAGAGGTAGCGATCTCGACATCATACCGCCATGGTTCGAATTTTGAATCCTGTGTCTGGAGGGCAGTGTCATCTCGTTCACCTCAGTAGGTTTTCCTAGCCCAGTTTAGCCTATATGTGCACAAAGGTGGCATACAGCCCCATTTATTTCATTATCTGGGATACAGAACAGTAAACAGTCTAATACTAAAATAATCTAAGAGGTTTTTATTTAAAACCGAGATTCAACGTCCTGCAAAGATTGGTCTAAAACACACTCTGAAGGGACGACCACCCCACCGCACCTCACGGCACGGTGCCGCACCCCACGGGCAGGATGGCCACGGGCAGAGTGCCGCACCCCACGGACAGGGTGGCCAAGGGCAGGGTGCCGCACCCAGGGTGGCCACAGACAGAGTGGCAGATTGCCACCCTCCCGACATCTAAAAATCCCGCCACGCATATAATATACCAGAAAATTAAATTTGGAATTTGTACTTGAAAAGGTGTGAATGGTGGCCTTTTTAACTCAGATCATCGGTTGTTTTAACTGATCAACAGTTAGTCTACATTATTAACAAATTATTGGCTGATTGCATTAAAGTCTATAATTGTGTTGTCGGGTGGCTAAATGGTAGGCCTGCTATATAATATTGCCCATAGCAAAGAATGGGTCATATAAGAAATCTTTAGAAGGGAGTGTCCTAGGTTTCTTTATTGTGCCCATTGTTGTCCATTAACTACATTATTTCAGATCTATTATTGACCCACATCTCCGTGCTGACGACAAATCACCTGTGCACATTGTAACTAACCCTTTCACAACTAACATAAAACTTGATGTTGTTCTAGGATAAAGGATAAACTATGTAATAATGTTGTCAGTGTACATTGTTTATTTTTTCTTTTATATATATATTTAAAAAAAACATGTAGTAGTCATGTGGAGGTTTGCAATTACATGTATATATAAATAAATGAATTTACACAAACACAAAATCACGCTGAAATTCATGAGGAACGGGAAGTGGGAGCTCATATGATATACACGCCCATCTACACCAATTGACAGCTAACAGAAGACGCTCAACCAATGCTGTTTTAATTTTGGTACACCATCTACGGAGCTCAACCAGCATTGATCTAACATAGATATAACGTTTTGTGTTTGCTAGGAGGATGCCCGCATATGTAACTATTATAAGCGCTTATACACTACCGTACGTGATTATTATGTTGTCCACTGAGAGATTATAAATGTACACTTATAATCGATCAATAAATTAAGTTATCAATCAATCAATCAATCAATCAATCAATCAATCAATCAATCAATCAATCAATCAATCAATCAATCAATCAATCAATCAATCAACCAATCAATCAAGCAATCAATCAATCAGTCAGTCAGTCAGTCAGTCAGTCAGTCAGTCAGTCATTCAGTCAATCAATAAATCAATCAATCAATCAATCAATCAATCAATCAAAGTCAGTCAATAAATAATGAATTAATTATTTATTTAAAATTAAAAATCAATTAATTAATTATTTAAATTAATTAATAGATTAGGATTAACCCTTTCCATGCCTAATAATTTAGCCCCTGCCAATATATACAATGCCTAATTACTCTAGCATAATGGTAATTTTGGCTTAAAAAACCACCCATTAAGATTCATCACTTAGGCCTACTGAACATCATTAAAAGTGAACTCTCATATTTGTAACTGTAATGTATGGTGGGACGGGGTTGCACTTTACTGGGGTTGAAGGCAAAAGTCATGCCGAGGTCATGTCAAGGTCATATGAAGGTCGATCTCGATAAAAAATACAAAAAATACCATTTTATGTCTTCCAACTTTTATGCGTGAGCGAAGTGTTATATATGACTCTAGTTAAATCATACAGGGTTAAGCACTATTTTAGCAGGTATCTTAAGTAGTTTTAGGGTAATAACAGTATTCGAGGAGTGATAGGGGCCTAGCCCCTTCGGATTCCCCTTATTTTCACCTTCGGATAAATTCCCATTCTCCAGGACTAAGTTTGAATGCCAAAAGTGACCAAATATAGTAGTGTGGAACTTCAGCTATGCCATGAATTGCAACAAATTTACATATGACTGTATGGAAAGGGTAGCATGGGTTGGAGTTCCACTATACTGAGGTGGCGTGCAAAAGTCATATCAAGGTCATATGAAGGTCAAACTCGATAAAAAAATTACAGAAAATATCAATTTTGTGCCTTCCAAAGTGCTTTATGTGTGAGCTAGGTGTAATAATGACTGTATTTGAATCATTCAGGGTCAATGACCATTTCAGCAGGTGTCTCAAGTGGTTTCGGGGGCAGCTATAAGTGATATCCCCTTTGGGTTTCCTTCTCCAGTTCTGCTGTGCAATACAAAATCACGAAATCACCATCAAAAGGTTCTAAGGACAATTAATTAAAGATAGTTGTATTTACTCCACATGTCCGTATACTGTCGTGCAAAGCCAAAAGGCAGTATCCGATTACTTTACAAGTAACCATATACTGCCTTTTAGATTTGTAGGACAGTATAGGCCTACTACTCATACATGTCTAGATTGATATAGGCTAGGGGGGGGCTACATTTATGTAGATCTTATAAAATAAAACTATTGTCTATTGTCTACTGCATACCGCATGCATTTCAACAGTGTGCAGCAGTAGTAATAATGAATCTTCTTTATAATTGATACATTTATTAAATGGAATTCTTTTTAAGAAGAACCTGAATGAATTATATCTCAACATGGTAAACTTATTTGATGTGAATAATCGATGTACCTGGAGCCTGGCTTGTGCTTGTGTAAATTGTCGAATATAGCGGAATATTTTGTGTCTCAAACTACCTGTGCAATTTGAATCGGCTGTGAGACGGCTATTTGAGCTCCAGCCACGCATGACTAGGGACGGAGGGCTCCGTTGTCGATACTCATGTGTTGGCAGCTGACGAACCGCCCTGCCTAACTTATACTAGTGTATTGAATATATATACATACATCTAGCACAAATGGCACCTTAAGTGATCGACCTATGAACGATAATCTGCGAATGTTGCATTGTGCTGTCTGCCTGGCTCGAATTCAGGCCGGAGACAGTCTCTGATACTGTTCGGAGCAGACCGACATCACTCTACGAGATCACGCTTGTCATGATCTGACTTAGAGTATTACCACATGGCATGGATGGCTGTTCCCCTCAAAATTCTAATTGTTTTTTTCTGTTTTATTTTTAGGTTTAGTGATTTTTCAGTCGCCTTTGTTTCCAGACGAGGTGGGTCCTTACGCTGAATTTCAATGATCTCTAATCAACTATGTTATTACTTTTATTTAGGGATGTATGTAGGCCCATGTTAAAATTAAGAGTGTCATTAGTTTTTACTATTTTTCCTTTACACATACCCTAGTTGTCTGTCCTTTTATATGATAAGCAACTAAAGGATATAGAGGTTTTACTTAGGTTTCTACGCTTTCCAGAGTGTCCTTTTTTGCTACACTGTGTAGAGCACAGTGTAGCTATTTTATCTCTGGTTTTGGTGCGGGAAACAGATGACAGACAATTGTCGGTTATTTTATTGTATGTGTATATATCGCAAAAATTATAATCTATACTATGTATGTACATTTTTAAATAGCATGTACACAAAACCATTGTTATTTTAAACACTGGATATCATTATGATGCTGCCTTACATGATAAGTATGGCAACACCTATAGCCAGTGAACAGTCGGTTTTATATTACACTGTCATATTATTTTATTATATAATTTTAATTCACTAATAAGGTTGACAGGCTTTGTAGAGGTCGTATCGACCTGTTCCCGTCAACCAAAGGTAATAACATGTCCAAAAAAATACCCAAATAATAATAATGATAATGTACCATTTTTGCATGTTTTTAAAAGGAAGTCAAATAAATGATAGCCATATAGCCCCTATGTGGCGACAGAAGCAAATCTTTACAAAGCAAATCTTTAAAATTTGACCATTCAGAGCACTTAAAAGTAGGAATTTGTTGCGAATGGTTTTCTTTCTCCTGTCCACCCTCAATTAGTGTGAGATAGACATATTTTTCAAACATTAATTTTATTTTTTTTGAAAAGAAACAGAGTAAAATATATCAATTTTGTGTTAGTCTTGGCCAATAATTGAAACGTTGAGCGAAACCTGAAACAACGTTATGGAGAATAAATATGCTAAGATTCATGATAATAATTATCATAGAATACCTTGAAACAACGTTGTTCCAAAGTAGATATGCTAATATTGATAGTAATTACTAGAGACTATCCTACCCTATGATAATTATAACACACCACAAGCACAATCCACAGTAGGCTATGGGATCGCTTGAAACGGACAACAGCTTAGATTAGAGTTGGACGTGCTGCCCTCTCATTCAAGCACTTGGCGTTGCATAAAATAAAATAATAAGGATCACGGGATAAAGATTATTCCTCAATTACCATGATTCCTTCACCTGGGTGATGGCGAATTTATTTCTCAAGAAATATTTTAGGGCTTATTTGAATTTTTCGTATTTTCTCAGTGCAATATATAGACCTCCAGTATAGCCACTGACACGAAATAATTCAGACACAGCTGGGACTCAACAGGTTTTTTTTACCAGAGACGAAATCAAGTATAAGAATGGAAAATTGGCAGTAGAATTGTTTTAAAAATGTGGAACTACAACCAATACTAACACAAATATCTGATACAGGCCTAACTGATGATGAACTGGAATATAACATTTGCATTAAAAAATATTCTGCCACAGGGGAGGGTGGCAAATTAATAAAGGTGAAATAAAAATAAATATTTCAGGAATTTTAAGTGATCATTAGTAAACGTTGTAAGCATTTGAATGGTCCACAACTTTTTTCAATGACATGTTATCACTTTTAATAGATGATTCTTGCCTAATTAGGCCGTACATAATTGCATACTCGGCATTCCACAAACAAGGTTGCATAATTATTATCACAATGAGGGTGACCCAACGTTTGATTAATATTATTGTTGCTCCACCGTCTGCTACGCTGGCCAAACATTGAAGCAACATTGGATCGACAGCTGTTTATTTTTATCTAGCTCATTTATTATGCCTAGTAGTTCGCACTCGCTATTAAATGAGCTAATGATCATGTTTACGTGTTTTTTTCCGTGTGGTTGTGTTAGCTTAAATAGTTGGACTAGAGTAGGCTAGGTTAATCTGTCATTAAGTTAAAACTGACATTTCAGCCAGTATCTCATATCTTCGTTTTACAGCAAAGATACCACACAATCGCACTATTTGATGTTAATTTTTTTCAAAATTTTGCGGAGGCATGCCCCTATAGGTCCCTGCTGTTGAATGGTTTCCTTGAAATCTGAGCACCCCCTTTAATTTATTTCTGGATACGCTACTGAACGTCTTGTGTTTGCTGCAGAGAGTGGATGAATCGACATAGATATCAATAAGAGTGCAATATACACTGTTGAACTGTTCAGCTGTTGCTCGCCTAGTTTTTAATGGCATTGTGATCTGGTGATTGTCATCGGTGGGATACTCCTATTAATGAACATACAGATACAGGCCAACTGTTTTAAATCACGCCAAAACATCAACACCGCCACTTTTTTGTGAATCACACCACCGAAATACCCATACACGGCATAACCAGAGGGTACTTAGCGGTTGGTACCCGCCAAACAGTCACCAGATGGCACTGCGGTATACGCCCATACTGTTTTGATGCACGCTGGATGCCTCGAACCTCACTTGGCGACTGTTCAGCATGCAGGGGTACCTAACCAATTAACTGTAGACTAGCCCGGACACGGTCCGGGATTGGCATTGTAGTCAGTATTAAAATTCCCGAACCCGGTCCGGGAAAGGCATGGAAAGGGTTAAATAATTAAAAGCATAGAATAACATAGCTATATGTTGCCATGAAGGGACATTCATTTCAAGGTAGCCTAGCATTCTCGTTTAGTAATAAAACGACAAGAACAAGCCATCATAGAATTTCCATGAATTTGTGTAGCCTGTCATGCTTGGTGAAATTTTGTGTACAGCTTGTTTCTCCTCAGAACCACATGGCAATGTTGTGAGAAAACATGCAGATGGCACGTACGTGCTGATGGTTTGGTCAACATGTAAATAAGGCACAGAAGCGCCCCATGTGCCGGGAAAGTGGACTAGGTCTACATGTATAGGCGGGACATACATGTGAAATGGCAATTTTACCTCAATATTTGATGGGTAATACTATCCAGCAACTACCATACAACATTACTAGTATTATTAAAAGCCGCAAATAAAAGATACATGATCGCTCTTTCTGATGACACCAAAACCAAGTTTATAGGTGAAATAGATTTTGAGTTATATGCAATTTGGTGAACATACTGTCTGAAATCAACAGGCCGGAGCTATACATTTCTGGTTATGCATTTCTGATGGAACAAATATCCCACTTTCAACAATCGGTGAAAAAATATACGAAAGAAATTTCGCAAAATATTACAAGCAGTTTTTTCACCCGAAAAAATTGTACCTTAGACTTTTTTGTGAAGGATACTAAAAACACGTAAAAAATTAAGTCTGCTGATGTACGTATGCAACAATAGTCTGCACATTATAGATGGGTGACTTGACGGACTAAATCATCGCACGTTCTACGGGTGACATGACAAGGAGACGTACGTCAAAAGTGTTGCAGACAAAGTGATGAATGATGAAGAATGGAGACGACACAACCTGTACTTCCGCATCACGTGGGATTAATCACCTTTGTGGAAGGAGGACGAATAGGTCACATCATCAACATCGTGACGTCTGTCGCCGAGAATCCCCAGTAAACTTGGTGAAACGTCAGACCAACGCCTGTCATGATCTAGCCTTTCTATACCTCGAGATAACTCAACACTGACATCGGTGATTTCGAACATGTCTATAATTTAAGATTAGTTTAGAGAAATGTGTATTTGCGAGATACTTGTTGCCGGGTGAACTGCCAACGAAAACAACTCAACTCGTATCTTGGGCTTGCCTATTGAATTATCTTGGTTTTGACTGTTTAATTCCTAGGTCGTTGTTACAAAGTCTACGACTACCCGAGACGGTCCTATCGTGGAAAATAATAGCGGTATTACATGGCTTTTATATGAATGTGTGTTATACCTTTGTCATAAAATGTATTTCAAAATAAAAACACTTTTATCTTGAAAGCAGGCGGTCATCAGTAGACACCTGGATGCCGGCGATGAGTGAAATCGCCACCAGAGTGCCTCTGTATGGCAGAGAGGAGCGCAATGACTGGCGGGATGATCAGGCAGATAAATCTATGATTGAGAACGTGTCAACCATTCTCCTGCGCCATCTATTCTCAGCGGAAGCCGCTTTAACACAATGTTAACCCTGGGACGCTGGGAGATTTTTGTTTATGCAACGGAGACCAAAGGGTTTTTTTCAATAAGAAGTCATCATCAGTTTGTTCTTTGCTCTCCATTTGAATAGCTATGTTATGGGCCTACGGCAGGGATCGTGTTTAGAAAGTCAGAATCTGGCGTCTATAGACGTCAGATTCTGACGTCTAAAGACGATCCCCGCGCTGAAAGCGTTTAAGGATGGCACCCCTCTCACACAGACAGAATTATGGGGACCGTGAAAAACAGCTAAACAATGTAATGTTTTCATGTTGTTGTCACTAGGATCCACACAGAACAGTAGTGAACCTTTCATAGCAGGCTCAGCAAGTTCTTAAAGGCTTATATCTTTGTGGGTCAAATTATTACTTACGGCGAATTTCGCCACATTATTCTAATCTTTTTATATTGCATTTAGTTTACTTTGTTTGTTCGTTTTCTTGGTGTCAATACAATATCTACTTTTTGCATTATCCATTTCTTTCTGGATACACCTCACGAAGCATGAAAGCATCATTGTGCATCTCTGAAGAATGAATTAACTTCCTACACATATAATTATCATGGAACTGTTTTGAAAATGACAACATATTTTTTTCATTTGCAAGCCACTACACGTCATCTTCATCCACTACTAGTCGAGAATTGCGATAGCAATTCGCGGCTTGTAGTGGATGAAGATAACAATGTAAATTCAGGATTGGAAGGGTTAAACACACGGATGTCAACTATTATTGAGCTAGATGTAGTACTGATATACCGCACAGTACTTAAAAGAATAATGTTGTGCAAGTAAAACATATAGTGCATTATTATCATCATGATTAGCATTATGTTCACATTATTTTTATGAACTTTTAATTCAAATTACTTGATTTTAATTAAGGTCTAATAATCATGACTGTTTAAAATGTCAAGATTTTCTGGTAGTATTGTTCCAACCGAAGCCTGTCTTTGGTTACATGAAATCTTATCCTAAAAAAATACCCGACTAATGAAAGTCTAAGAGGTTTCGAATTCGTGATAATAAAGAGATCGTGACGCACGAAAGGCCAACCCTGATGTACCTCATTTATTTATACACAATCATTGTCTTCATCTTTTGACCACATTATTGATTGACGCAAATGTCTGCCAATTCAGCACCAAGATTGGTTTATTCAGAATTTTGTACCACTCAACGTTGACGGCATTCCATAAATCACGAAGATGATGAGAAATTGGGCTCTCAATCAGAGTTTAATGCATCTTATTATTCGACAATAATACAATCAGATATAAAATAATAAAACTTATGGTCAATTGCGTGCATTTGATTTCAAGACAAAGATCATAATAGTTTATGCTTAACACGAACGCAATAATATAGGCCTATTATTCGAAGCTGACATAATTACCGAATTTAATAAAACAGGATAGATTTCGTGTAACAAGATATGAATGTCGATTTGTCATATTTTAAATTCAATATAGGCCTCAGCATCTCAAAGGGTTACCCGTTAACCGCCAAATTATTCAATTTGAATTTTCACCCACTTGAAGTTGTGTCTCGCTGACGCGATCCACAATTTCAAGTGAGTGAAAATTATTCAGATTTGACAAAATGGAGGTCAACCCAAAGATTGCTGATTGATGTCATATTTTATCCCTAAAAATGTTTAAAAGGTGATACTTAATGTGCTAATAAAAAATAAAAACCCGAATATATGCGACACCGGTGGTTAAAGGGTTAATTGGTTGGATAGGGCCGGATGTCAGGAGACGGATCCTTCACATCGCGTGGCCAAAGGTATCACAACTCTACTCCTTGTTTAAATACCAGACGGTGCTCAGGACGGGGATCTTCATGAGGGATCGTGTTCCAGGGCGGGAGATCAGCAGTTGACAAAGGAAGCTTGGGTTATGTTTGCACAGGTCTTGGAAATGGCGAGATAACCCTTGAAGCGCTGATTTTTTCATGAAAACCTTGGAAGACAAAGTAGTTTTTTTCAATTTGAAATCATCATATATGTCTTAGTTAGATCTTTCCGATTCATTTGAATACCTATGTTATAGGTCTACGGCCATTATAAATATTTTCTACTCTTACAGTGCGGGGATCAACTTTAGTCGTCAGAATCTGACGTCTACAGACGTCAGATTCTGACGACTAAAGTTGATTTCCGCACTGTAAGGGTTAACCCTTTACCCGCTAAGTTATATCATTTTAATTTTCACTCACTTGCAGTTGTGGTTCGCTACCTCGAGCCACAACTTCAAGTGGGATAATCTCCTCATATCCGTCTGATTTGAGACCAAGCATTTGTACATTTTGATGTTTAAACACACGTTTCATTTCCAATAACAATGATTTGATCGACTAGTACAATTGATTAAAAACAATTATAGTTGATTAATGATTAGTTGTGAAAGGAATAAACATAAAGTTAATCTGTGATAGTTAAGTGCACTATGGCATCACATATCTTAAACAAGGAATAACTCCCACGTGCTTCCTACATCACAATGAGAGGTACATGTATAATAGCATTGCGGGGATTGTTATGATAATAAACAACCAGAATTATTAAGCCAATTGAATAACTTTGTCAGCAGTACTAGTGTAGTTATGCATGGGCAGCACAATTTGTCAGTCTAGCATCGGCTCAATGTCGCTTGAACACTGGGTCAAAATTGAGACCATGTGCAAAACAACAAAAGATAGATGTCGTAAAAAGGGTAATAACAGTGTCGTATGTGACTGAGAATAGCTGCAGATAATTCTGACAATTGGCTATCTATCGCAAGAGGATTGTTGTGTCGGGCCCTGTCTGCCATCTCTTAAATCCCAAGCTGCGTGATGAGACTGGGAAGCAAGGCAGGCACATGATAGGTGTTGTGCATAAATCTCTGGAGTTATAATTAGCAGCAGCACCAGAGGCCTGGCAACCTCGCCAAATCGGACAGAGTAGTATGCTAGGGTGGACACCCACTTAATGTGCTAACTCTTAACCCTTGTCCTGCTGAATTGCTTCATTGTATTTTTCGTCATTTGAAGCTGGAATTGCTAACGCAATTTCCAGCTTCAAATGACGAAAAATATTATTATTTATGAAAAATAGAGATGTCTAAAATTAAATTATTGGATCAACTAAGCATCTACTGAAAACTATTTTATCAAAATTAAGTGATATTTTTATTGATCTAAAACATCCTCAACCCCGTATATATCCGGGCACAGCAGGACAAGGGTGAAAGCGCTGAGTTATTTGTATACAAACCATAGAGACCAAATATTTTTTTCAATTTTAAGTCATCATGAATGTCTTTCCGATTCATTTGAATACCTATGTTTTGTGTCCACGGCCATTATAAATCTGTTCATTCTTTCATTGCGGGGATCCTTGAAACGTCACAATCTGACGTCTACAGACGTTAGATTCTGACGTCTAAAGTCGATCCCCGCGCTGTAAGGTTCAAACCTGTAAGGTTCAAACCTGATCAACAAGTGTTGCAGTCTCAGATTATTGCAGATAATTGTTATAATGAACAGCACCATGTCATACCCTTTCTTCTGACAAGAGTCATTAGTAAACCAGATCAGACAGCGGCTACAGTACTATTATACGCGAAGCCCAATTAAAGCGTCATGGTGTCCCAATGTTGGATACGTTGGCCCAATGATAAACTGACGTTGATAAAGGATCTAATCCGTTGGAAGATTACTCAGGATGTGCCACCATCGCTGCAGATTCAAGTGATGATAATACTGCATAATAAATGGACCACCTTCACCTTCACCTGTTCCATATCTGTCTTACAGGCTCATATGCTCATCTATCCAACACAGTGACTAAATACCAATATTTTTCTATCTATAGACAATCTACTGGCATAAAAGGATGAATAACAGCCAGTTCCTCTTCGTTTCAGAAAGACATATATATAATAATGTTAGACAATTTGTTTTATATGTGACTGCCTTGACATAACATGATCATATTATTGTGCAGTCAAAAATGGGCCAACACCGCATGTATTGGGACTACAAATTTTTTTTTGTTTTGCCAACATGAAATATAAACATTCTATTCACATTACGGCCATTACTATTGACATTTCTTTTTTGGGTCTGTGCTGACCTAAAACATTGGCCCAATGAATGAGACGCTGGTGTCACAGTAAAGCCTATGTTTAGTCAGTACTTTGTGTCAGGTATGTGTGTGTGTAATCCTACGTACAATGTGCCCAGAAGCCCAGCTGAGACTGAAAATCTCCAGGACGTGATACGAATAGTGAGCATGTGCATTTGAAACGATTAATGTCCGGAAGATGAGAGAAGATGTACACCTTCAGGGAATGCAGGCGATTTATCAAACATTGCATCTAAACTGGTGAGAGATGCGATTTCTTGTTGATTCCGCAAATTGCTCAGAAAGGTTCTTGTGATAATATTTGGGTTGATCTGCATTTCTGTTTTAGCATTGTAATACCGTACATCACCATGACACAAATTAGACAGATAGGAGCAGAGCACATTGATTGTCACGAAATGCATTTACATAATTATTATGAAATAAGAAGTGTGGCAGCCCACATATATTTTTTTGCACCTTATTTTGATAACACGGTTGTGATTAGCTGATCTTATCATGTGATGGGCTGAGCCACCCTGTCGTCTGTCGTAGAGTAATATAACTCAGAATCAAAACCTTAACCCCTACAATGCTGAATTATATGGAGATTAAAGATTTTTTTCCAATTTGAAATCATCATAAATGTATTAGTCTACGATCATTAGAATTATTTTAATTTTTTTCAGCTTCTGACGTATAAAAACGGTATTTGTGTTTAAACCATAGGGACTAAGATTTTTTTCCAATTTGAAATCATCGTAAATGTATTAGTCTACGTTCATTAGAATTATTTTAATTTGTTCAGCTTCTGACGTATGAAAACGGTCCCCGCGCTGAAAGGGTTAATGGGTCGAGGCACGGGTCTAAGATTATGATCCCAGCCTCCAGTGTATAATCAACCTTTTATGTATCTGTAACTATCCCTTTTAAATGGGAAAACCATAACATATTAGGCGATAATTGACAACACTCCGCGGTATTGGTCTTTTGAATACAAAGAAGAATCCACTGCAAAAATAAGTGTTCAGTTGAGCACGCTAAAACTAACATTGTACTTATGCATTATTATTTGACAATTGCAAGCCACATTTGTCTGTATGTTAACCGAAATAATTACCAATACGTGGCACTATTTTCTCAGATAAAACTAACCCGCACTTTACCCTTGAAATCAATATAAGACACACTGTTTTCATGGGATGCAATACACCAAAAACCTGTAATAAAAGTAAATACGTGTCAGCAGTGTCAAACAGTACTTGTCCCTCAAAATAAGAGGACGTCTTATACTGTTCTGAGTGATATCAGCGAATCTTTCATTTATGCATTATGTTGAATATTTTAAAATCTGAAAGACATTGGTGTCAACAAATGAAATGAATCGGGCTTTAGGCCACCTTTGTGCACATATAGGCTAAACTGGGCCAGGAGAACCTCCTGAGGATCAATGTGGCCACACTGCCATTTTACCGAAGCACCCTTCTATTCTTGGGCTGTAAAATACAGCGTTGCTTAACCGTCCGAAACGACGAATCCGGAGCCTTAATGTCGATGTTATGTGAATTTAAGGCGGGACGACATGCTCAATCACGACGTGGCCACGTAGATGAATTCGCCAGGCGACGGTGCAATTTTAACACCACCATATCAGGCCTTCTAATTGGACCGGCACCCAGAAATATCTCGAGGCCAGCAAGGAAAGGATTGCGTGCGTCTGGGGATTTATTAAGCCCGTGTATTATTTATTTATATATTATGATCCAATAACACTGCGAGTAAAGAGTGTGCAAAGACAGTCACCGAGGGATATATTGACAGCACCACGTACATACAGGCCCAATGTAAGGCCAATGTAGGACCAATGTCTGAAGCAGTCAGTCTTAGATAACTCTGGCTTCTTCCCTGCAGGGTTACCGGCCGACATCCACATGAGTCACCCTTTATTGTTTTGCTGTCTTTTTGCCGCGGGTCAATTTGTATGAAACAAGTAGGTCCTAAGTCTATAACTGCGTTTCAGCCTAGGTTTCATCAACGCGTTCTGTAATGCCGGAGCAGAAATTCATGAATGATTACATCACTCATAGAATAGATATGGTTTTCAGGTCGACTGACAGCTACGACGTTGGACCAACGCTAAACCGACATTAATGCAATGTCTTGTGTCTGCTGGGTAGTTAATGTTACGCAGATAATAACTATCATAACAATACATTATGAACAGTTACAATCTACTTTCCTAGTGATGATTATTTCCAATCTGATAATCCTGGGTGAATTCAATTCCTTTCCCGTAACTGATTGCTTTACAGTCTTATAAGCCCAAACGACGCAGAACGCTGTCTCAGTGGTGGGCCAACGTCGGTTGACGTTGGCCCACCGCTGAGACAACGTTTACAGCCTTTCCCGCCAAGTTTGATTGATAGACAGATGGGATTGTCCGATTGTCTACTAATGACGTATGAAACAGTTTTCTGTGTCCGTGATCAGGATTCTTGATAGATTGTCCCTCTGTTTACAGCTTAGCCATAACAGTTTCAGTTTGTTCTAAATAATTTAACTACTGCTGGGAAATAATCCACAAGAGATAAAAGTGTTCGATTACTAAGCCTAAGAAAACAACAACACTCTCTCTAAAAACTCAAGTAATAAAATATTGTTTCAAAACTGTATAGTCGCAAATACAAGTAAGTCCTTCGTGTAAATATTTGTATTTGGGATTAATTTAAAGGGACAGGTCCAGGCTAAAATCGTAAAAAAACAGTTATTTTTTTTGCTTCATTATATGGTCATATTAGGAAGCCAAAATAAAATCACCTATTTTTTATTATTTTAGCCTGGGCCAGTCCCTTTATTACTAAATGTAATTAGCTACATTTTCATGATATTTGCCTTTTCATATTCGGCCCATTTCATGCCTAAAAAACTCACTTGTTTTACGCAGGCAATGCAAATATAGAAACTAGAATCTATTTAATTAAGGACAGAAAAAGTCACAAATGTAAGTATACCAGGGGTTATTTTAATACAATGTGTAATTACCTAAATAATTATGATGATATTCGGACTTGCATAATCTATTTTACAAATTGGAATGCTTGTAGTGATCCGTCCATACACATTATAGCCGGGTGGATACAGTCCTGTAATGTGATCAGTATTTATCAGGCTGGTGCCATCAGTGAATGTATTGTCTCTGCGGTGCCTCCATTTGCTGGCTGTTTGTAATGACATCCCAATAGTCAGGTCGCCATCACCCATGTAAATCTGTCGACTGATCTCTCCAGTGGCCAAGTCCTGGTGACAGTATGGACTGTCTGCTGAAGTGATAGGCACCCGGCACTGGTTCAATGTCAGGCCAACGTCGCAGACGTTGGCCTGTCATTGAAACAGTGTTGGGCCGTCGCATGTGACTAATTTAGAGGCGCTGGGTCTGGGTGGCCCATTTAGAAGGCGGGCTGCATCGCGCCGGGGTTAGGGTCAGGTGTGACCGGCAAGCGCAATCACACTGGGACTGCCGGGATAGGCGCAGAGTCGGGATCACTACCACTGATCTGTGCCACGGATCTCAGTCCCCACCTCCCAGAATGGACTATTCATACATATTAACGCCCAGAGGACAATGCGTTGACAGTAACCGCTGGCATGGCATAGCCCGACTGATTAGTAGTAGTCTGGACAAATATTTAGTCAGTGTTTATTTTTAGTCAGTTTACGTTTTCATGTGGATATGTGGACTGATTAGAATGTGGTGCTCACTCACTCACTCGCTCACTCACTCACTCACTCACTCACTCACTCACTCACTCACTCACTCACTCACTCACTCACTCACTCACTCACTCACTCACTCACTCACTCACTCACTCACTCACTCACTCACTCACTCACTCACTCACTCACTCACTCACTCACTCACTCACTCACTCACTCACTCACTCACTCGCGTACTCGTTCGCTCGCTCACTCAATAACCACTTCACTCTTATCCAGTCATGGTAGCAGAAATGCATAAGAACAAATGTATTTCTGATTGCAGCAAAAAGTGTGTATTTTGCCTTTAATGACAATACATCATCATGACGAGCTCGGTGTCCTGACTACATGCGGTAATATAAAAATAGTGAAGTGATTCATTCGACAAAAAGTATGCAAAACAAACTTAACTACTTCTGTCAAATTTCTTAACGTAACAAAAGTTTCTTTATGAATTGCAGCCACGTAATTGGTTTCAACTTATTATTTTTGTATGTAGCATAATAATTGGAAAATATTTTGGATTGGTACTCGTGCGTAGTCATTTATCATGATAATGTCCAATGCATCATCGTAACTTCACAAACCACGTCAGTTCTCATTATCATCAGAATCGAAATTAACAAACTCATTTCGCGTGATGCGGGATACGGAGGTTAAAATAAGCACCAATCCAATGCAAAGGAAACAAGAGGTGTAGGTTTTTCAACTAAAATTATTATATGTCGGCCTGCAATGAAACATTGCCTGCAGACAACCGCAAAATACGGACGACGAACAGAGACGCAAGCTTTTATTGCTGAAGACGTTATTCTAATAACATCCAGGCAAACACGAGACCATTTGGTCAACATCTCGTGTTTGCTGAGATGGTCAGATTTACGATCATCTGGGAAAGCTGTTGCTAACAGATAGCGTCTGTGGCATACTGCTTTGCAAAGCCAAAAGGCGAAAACTGTTCACTTTAAACATTTAACCGCCGGTGCCGAATATATTCGGGTTTTCATTTTTTATTACCACTTTATGTACCACATTTTAAACACGTAGAGAATAAAATGTGACATTAAATCAGCAAGATTTGAAAATAGTCGACCTCCATTTTGTCAAATCTGAATAATTTTCACTCACTTGAAGTTGTGGATCGCGTCAGCGAGACACAACTTCAAGTGGGTGAAAATTCAGATTGAATAATTTGGCGGTTAAAGGGTCAAACATGTAAAAAGTTCATGTGTTTTGGCTTTGTACCCAGCACAGCATGTTCATAAATCACCTGTTTTAAAGCGATATGTCACCAATTTGCGCGCTTCACATTCGGTTATCGCGACCACTGTTATGTGTGTTTATTATCAAATGATATTAGGTTATGTTACAGCTGATGACAGTCAAACATACAGGGCACTGTATATACCACTGATGAGAGAGGGGAGTCTCTATATTAAGAGGTTTTATACAGCAAATATATATTAACTCATAAGCAGTCTAAGTCCGAGCCCAGCATTTTTAATTCATGAAATGTGGTTATAGAATAAAGCTATACAACTTTATAGCGAGTGAAAAACCCGTTTAAGCACGCAAGTAGAGCTCAGATGGTAGTGAGCCATTTCATTAAGTCAGGATTTATTAACCTGTCCTATCCCCACGATCTCCTTCTATGTGATAGATGTCCTTCTCTTACGCCCGGATCTGCTGAGGGAAGCGGGAACATCTGGAAAAACGTGGAATTCATCTTTTTGTTTGTGTATTGTCCTCCAGAGACACTGATGAATGTACTGCTGGTAATGAATGACTATAAATCCGCAAATAACATTCCAATTGTGAATATTCGAACCACGTGCAAACAATGTGAACATGTTAATTTGGGGAATAAAAATAATGCATTTATATATAATTAAAACTGTTACCGTTCACTGCTGAACTATTATCGCAATTTTAAAAAAACATGCAAGATGACAAATTACACATATACTGGATAAATCACCACTTTTTTGGTGAGAAATGATATGTTATTAGTTATTATTTATATCGAGTTATGTGTTAATATCAATAAAAACCCACGATATGTGATAAAACATAATTCCCAGAATATATGAAAAAATGAATAAATGTATGGATGAATGAATGAATCAATGAATTTAAAAATGAATGAATGAATGAATGAATGAATGAATGAATGAATGTCTACAGAATGTGACCTTCCGGTCAATGCATACAATGTGTATTCTGTGAAACGCAGTGACGTCATTTGGTGAAAACAAAGTTATATAATACCCCCTTCACCATCCTTCATTCTGTGAAACGCAGTGACGTCACTCGGTGAAAACAAGGTTATAGAAGATTCCCTCTCCCATACTTCATTGTATCAGCCAGCTCGGTGGAAACAAAGGAAGTCAAGGTCCTTGAGTTTCACAAAATTGCTGATATAATAAGGACGTAATCGTGAAAAAAAAATCATATTCAATCACATGGCAGTGATAATAGGCCTGTGATGAAACTGAGTTCAACATTGCAAACATTTCTCAGCAGTCACGAGACGTTGAACCAATGTTGGGCTAATGTTGGCAAGCGTCGTAGACGGTGGGCTAACATTAGCCCAGCATTGAGTCAACGTCTCGTGTTTGCTGGGTTCTTCACTGTGCCAAAATAATCACTTGCTACTTGGTAGATGCGAAATGTTCAAGCACTTTAGTTTGTGTCTTGCCACTGTTACTCACGACCGCCTCGTGATCAAATACCTTCGTTTAAACTGTGCTTGCAAAAAGTCGAGGAACGTCATATGAGAGATATAATCACGCCTATAAGCCACGGCAAAACATTTAGAAAGACTCCAGGGATATTTAATATGACGCAGATGCAATTTACCACGATTAGCATACAAAATGTATATATGAAATAATAACCATCTCAAGACATTTAACCTGTCTCAACTTGAGCCATTGTCGCAGACGTTGGTCCAAGCTGATATGTATAATACTGCCATAAAAAGTCAAAAAGCAATAACTGCTTACTTTTTAAGTAAGCAGTTACTGCCTTTAGACTTGGCAGAGCAGAATAGTTCACATAATCTTGCATAATACACGGACGAACAGCATGGCTGTGTCTGATGATTTACAAAGTAGCCTTATTGGGGAGAGGGCTAGAGGATAGCTGAGGCTGTAAACAACACGGATCCCCTCAACCAGCCACGTGTTAGCCACGGACCACGAATTCAGGCACGATATTCTAAAGTTGAGATCCAGGCAGGTAACAGAAAGGTTGTTTTCGACACTTCTGGCATCAGATGTTACTGTCTCAGGGGACAGTAATTTATTTACTGCATTAAAGTATATATTAAATGACACTGACATCACTGTATTTTATAATAATTATTTTGCAAAACATTTGCCACTATTAGTATAAATGAATAAATGAAAGTATGAATGAATGAATAAATAAATACATGAATGATTAACTCATAGCAGTCTAGGTCCGAGCCCAGCTCGGACCTGGCATTTATGACGCTGCAGTCTAGGTCCGAGCCCAGCTCGGACCTGGCAATAATGCTTAGCCATTCACCAAATGACATCACTTGCGCAACTATGAACCAAGTATGGGTAGCCTGGAGCATAAAGAGTTGACTTATTTGCATCACAACTGTTTCCGAAATAAAAATCAAGCTCCAGGCTCAGATGAATACGAGGCTTTTGGTATTTTCCAGATGAGTTGGGAATGTCAAACTTGGTGCATCTCAAAATTTGAAATCCAGTTTGCATCTCAATTTTTTTTAGAAAGATTGCTAAATCCCATGGTAATAACTTATTCACCCTATTAATTTGTTTATAAAGACCTATTGGATGCTTCTTCGAACCATTTGTGATGTATTTTAATATATTTTATGTGAATTGATGTAATGCTGTACTCCTGAATCTCCGTGAATTACAAAAATACCATTTTTAAACAAAATTTCCGAAAATTCGACTACCTAATTAGCATATTCAAATGGCTGTCGGTTGCCATGGCAACATCACATCGGCCGTTTAAATGAAGTGTATTCTGGATATATATTGTATGTGTGTTCTCATGGTGTAAGGGAAATACATATGCCATAATTCTAAATTTATATTAAAAGTAAGACATTATATCTCATAATCACAAAAATGGCCAGACCACACAGACGTCCTATGTCAAAACGGCCAGACTGCTATGAGTTAAATGAATGAATGAATGAATGAATGAATGAATGAATTAATAAATGAATGAATGAATGAATGAATGAATGAATGAATGAATGAATGAATGAATGAATAAATGAATGAATGAATGAATGAATGAATGAATGAATGAATGAATGGTTTTAGACAATCTTTGTGCTTAGAGTCACAATGCGGCCAGGATAACCTCCTCAGGACAGAGAAATAAATCAGATGACACTGGCCTTCCAGATGCAAAATTCTGAAATGGAGTCCTGACGGCGAGTGGGCGGGGACATAGGTGTAACGACACAGTTCACAAAAACTATGTTTCTTTGTAAAGTAGATTCAATAACTATATGTGATGGATAGAGACATAGCATTATATATTATTACATTGTGCACCATAGCCTACTTGTCAACACAATAGTATGTACTTTTGGAATATTTCCTATTTACAGTAAATCCTTGCAAACAAATGTGTGACAATGTTTCATTATATGAGTCTCATTATCACTCTTGTATGA
This sequence comes from Flabesymbios commensalis, assembly GCA_964017125.1. Taxonomy (NCBI): domain Eukaryota; kingdom Metazoa; phylum Annelida; class Polychaeta; order Terebellida; family Flabelligeridae; genus Flabesymbios; species Flabesymbios commensalis. The sequence continues at coordinate 45,375,248 of OZ024905.1, forward strand.
TACTTTTAACGAACATACCATTATAGGAATATATTTCTCCACACATCACCTAATAATTAAGTCACACCAAGTGGCCGCCGCTACTTTGACTCCTGGCGTTAACTTAATTATGATCGCTAACCCTTTCAAGCTTACATTTACCATTGTCATCTTCATCCACTACAAGCCGAGAATTGCTGTCGCAATTCTTGACTTGTAGTAGATGAAGATGATTTGATGGGGTTTAAAAATTACAGAAAATTGCCATGTATTGGTAAACCAGTTTCATGGAAATTTTCGTTCTAAAACCCTTAGTTGTAGGAAAATTAAGTGTTTTTTCAGGGATGTAAAATGATGCTTTAATGCATCGTGAGGGCTTAAAGGGTTAAAATGGATGTATACTTTGTGGGTATCAATTCAGGTTAGGAATTGGAAAACCCCATGTATGTGGGCAGTGCTTTCTCAAAGCCACAGCGCAGTAAACTGCTTACTTGAAAAGTAGCCAGTTACTGCCTTTTAGCTTAGCATGTCATTACATTACACGCTAGTTGCTGGTCAGTCGACCCGCTTCAGTCATCTCTTCAATTCCTCAATGTTTATGATGCTGAGATTATCAGGGGCTTTATGGACGACTGCGGACAGATCGTGTCCGATCAACGTGACCTGTTCTACTGTAATCCTCTCATATATCTTCAATATGGCGAAAGTTATTCAACTGAAAAAGCGATGCCCCTTCGAATTGTTGACCGTCGATTTGCTTTTTATGCCATCCATTGTTTATGTGTTGACTTAGTCAACGTGTCAATGTGTTGACAGTCTATTTATCTTGTTATACTCTTTTTCTAATATCAGTGATGAGCTATAGTTTAACTCGTCCTATACCGACTTTCCCCTGATAAAACTACCCCCAGAAACCGACTTTTTTTTAAGGAGGGACCCTGATGTAGCCCCTGGGCACAATACAGGTAATAGCTATGCGTATGCGCACATCGCAAAAATTAAAAACGCAAGAGAACATTGCGTCCATGGCACTGACCATTCTGGTTGACGATTTTCAACCACGCATGTAATGAAATATATCCATTGCAATTAATGCATAAATGCAAAATTGGTAAAAGAAGAATTAATATTAGATCAAGCAAATTTTAAAACACATTGAATACATGATAAAAGCGTACGTAGGTTAATGTCATGTTGCTGTGTATCTTTAAAAGTTCAAATTAATCAAAATACTATTGTGAATGGAGGACATAATATTATTGTTGTCTAAAATAATGTTGTAAAATATATTAATAATGTTATTCATTTAGACAGCCATTCACATCTCAAGTGAAAGCAAACCACAGTAAATAACTGTGAAATGCAAGTAGGATGGTTAACCCTCTGAAGCCTGAATTTACCATTGTCATCTCCATCCACTACAAGCCGCGAATTGCTGTCGCAATTCTCGACTTGTAGTGGATGAAGATGACTTGAAGTGGGTGGCAGATGAAAAAAATATTGTTATATTAAAACCGTTTCATCAGACATGCAAAATGATGCTTTAATGGATCGTGAAGGTTTAAAGGGTTTTACTCCCAATGCGTCATCACAGTGAAATATTAAGAGGTTTACTTTTACGGCTAATGGAACACGCGATAAGGGACTGTTTTGTGTTTGTAATTGATAAGAGTGGACCAGGTTGTATCAAGTTTATAAATAAGTACAGAAGATTAATCTATATGAAAAAGTGTTGTGCAACATGATAACTTTTTATACAAATTACGAGCTGGATTAACCATTTAAACGCCGGTGCCGCATATATTCGTTGTTTTATTTTTTATTAGCACATTAAGTACCACAAATATGTTAAAGATAAAATGTGACATCAACCAGCAAGATTTAAAAAGAGTTGACCTCCATTTTGTCAAATCTGAATAATTTTCACTCGATTCAAGTTGTGGATCGCGTCAGCGAGACACAACTTCATGTGGGTGAAAATTCAAATTGAATAATTTGGCGGTTAAAGGGTTAGCAACTTCAAATTTGACGTATAGCCAGTGGCGAATGTCAAACTTATGGATAATAATAATATTTCCAAAATATAATAATAAGCGGTACCGTACTTAAACATCCAACAAAATGATACTTTTTTCCCACTGCGAGGTCTGTCTTTCTTGCGCGATATTGCAAGCGAGTAAAAAATACTCATGTTTCTCATAAGATTATATTACTCGAAACGTAAACATTCTTGCTAGGCAACCAAATATTTCACATTTAATAACAGAATTAAACAGTTAAAATAAATAAAAAACGAGTAGAATACAGTAAGCGTGTGGAATACAGTAAGCAGCCCGCCTCAGCGAGGGCTGCTTGATGATTAGGTGCTAGCTGTTGGGTAAACATCATTCTCCGTCATATCCTCATGGGATTATATGTTGTGCTTGTTGCTTTTGTTTTTCCCGCTTGCCAATGTTATGATAGAACTCGTTGATGAATGCAACTCCATGCAGCTCCGTGCAATGTTGATTATATGTTAGGCCAGCGTCGTAGACATCTAATAAACATTGCCAAGAGTGTCCCGACTTTGCTGCACCACTCACAAAAATAACCTTGATGACTTTAGTGGTTTGTTTCACTCCTGGGCCGCTTCATATCCCATCTCCATGCTGTAAATTCTCAGTGTGTTCCATTGTTTGAAACCGTACTTTATCATCCATGCACTTCTCGGAGTGATCGTATTGATGGGTCTGTGATTAACTTTAACACCTGGCTAAAAACAACGGTGACCAAACATTGGCACATTGTATGGGAGAAAGCCTGCAACATTTGGGAATAAGAAGCCGAGTGACAAACATTATTTCCGTGCAACCATGAGCAGTGGTGAGGCGTTACTTCTACCAATGATACTAGAATCACGTTCCTTACTTCTACCATGCGCAGTGGTGAGGCGTTACTTCTACCAAGGATACTAGAATCACGTTCCTTACTTCTACCATGAGAAGTGGTGAGGCGTTACTTCTATGTTTGCATAACCCTTTAGCAGTCGATTCCGCTTATATTAGTGGGCATTTTCATTTCCATATCAACACATTGAATACCATGATAAAACGTGATTTTGCAAAATCGGTGACTCCATTTTGTCAAATCTTAAACATTTTCACTCACTTGAAGTTTTGAATCGTATCAGATGCTGTTGAGCCGGCGTCACGACACAGGCCCAACATTAAACCATCATTGGGTCAATGTCTCGTGTTTGCTGTTCACGTCGAAAGGAAAAATAATTAATGATTGATTTTGTCAGAAACAATTAGGCCGTCGTAATGTGTGAATTTTAGGGTCAATCTGGGTTTTTTTCCAAGGATACATGTAATTCACAGACACGAACCCTCACTGTCAGTTTTCTCCTGTTCTACAAATGATCTCGTTTTATAACAGATCTTTGTGGACTCGCCGAATAAAACATGACCTTTAGGGATTGAATCGACTCTATCCCAGCAAACACAAAACATTTCTATAACATTTGTACAACGTCTTCCCAACGTCTTCGACGTTGATCCTACATTGTGCAAATGTCATTCAAATGTTTTGTGTTTACTGGGTATGTGTGAGCGTGTGATATTGTGAACCCTTTTTCATTCTAATAAAAACTGATTACTGTAGCTTCCTCATTACTAATACCAATAATATATAATTTATATATTCTTGCTAATACCCAGGAGACCTTCATGTTATTTTATCCTATCACATATCGTATTATAAATGCTATATCACACTAAGTAATACCATTATATTTATGTTAATAATATCAACGTGATCAGCTTACATACCATGTTGATTACGCTGTATCGGAATAAATAATTCATACTGTAGAAAAATGCATATGATGTATCTCTGTCATCTTTCTAATTTATAGGTTTTTAACTAACATTAAATAAGACTGAACCCTATTTTTGCTGAAATTTGGATGACAATCATCCCAGTAAACACAATAATTTGTATAACAATTATACAACGTCGGCCCAACGTCTTCGACGTTGGTCCAACGTTGTATAAATGTTAAATAAATGTTCTGTGTTTACTGGGATGGCATTACAGGCGCGTCAGCATTGCCTCGTTCTGACATAGATGTGACATGACGTGGCCGTGATACCCCCAGTCGGCTGCTTATGTAAATCACTCTGCGAGGGTGTCTTCTCCGGGAACGGTGCTCGCGTCCCCACGCCTGACTAAAATCCCGCTAGAGCAAATTTGCATAGCTGAGTTTTTTTTCTATGTTCAGGTGCGGTGGATAAGCAACATCACTGGGGGAGTAGACACTAAGCCGGCGGAATGGCAGCCCAACGCTTACGGCGTTGGACTGCCATTCCGCCAGCTCAGGGAAGCTTCACGCGTTGGCCGGATAAGCAATCTTACCAGAGGCTCGTCCTGCATGTTTATTATGCCCCGGTCCAATTTGGGCCACATTATTCTTCAGCACCTGGTAAATATTTCATATTTCCTTACAGCACATATATTTTTACAGCGTTTATTATAAATTATCTAGGTGTACAACATCAAAATTTAACTTCAGAATTTGAACGTTTTTTTAAATTATACGACTTTACTTGCAAGGAAAGCCATGTACCATGCATTCCAATAACCTCTTCCTTTCTCAGCAAGTCGATAATCTCAGCACATTTCATTGTGATGTTAGACTAGTAGGAACATTTACAGTGGCATACGATGACTGATATATATTGTTAGTTATAAGGCTACAACAGATTTGCACAGCAAAAATCAAAATGATATATATTGGAAACTACATTACTGCAGCTTTAAATCTACCATGCAATACTGTCCTTATAACGCGTCCCAAATTTCTACCAGATAAGATGTAATTATCTGGCATGGTGCATTTGAATACAGACTTGTAGTTGTCCCCTAACTTCACAATCAATAGGTCTGCGACAGCTGGTGGTGATTCCATCAAATTCAGCGGACTTGCCCGTCTTCTTATCACGATCAACACCCGGTGTTTCCCAAGGGACTATACTGTAGAATTAATGCTGGCTCAATATCTCCGGCGCTGGACCAGCTTTCCACCAGTGTCGTCATTTGTGGCTCACTTGTATTTGTAGTCCCCCCTGAAATTAGCCGCCTATTGCTTTTACATTGTGTACTTTCCGAGAAAAGACCAGAGGTTGGACCACTGTTTGGTAATTGTTGGGCCAGGGTCTAAGATGCTAGCCATACATTACTCAAACAATGGCCCAGCGTATCGCTTGCTGGGTTAACTCTGAAAGTGTTGTGCTATTGATATTGCCACATAATATTATGATCTCATGAACACCACATAATAGCTCATTTTATATCTATGCATGCTGGACCAAAGTTTTGGCATTATTGTTATAATGTGTTACATTGTTCTTGCGTCACCGAGAAGTAGATAAGCATAAAAACATGTCAATATTACAAAATACAACAACAAATAATTAGCATGATCAGGTAAATAAAGCAAACCGATATCGACACAGTCATAAGCCAATTCATGTACAATACAAAGTTTCAACTTACAAAAAAGCTTGAATGGACTTTAAATAAGAAGGGATAAAATAAGTGAGCATTAGCAAGGAAGTTTCGTGGCATTAAGAAGTAAAACTTCATGTACGAATCTCAGAGTCAGACTCTACAATACATTTGAAAATATCAAATAGAACAAAACGAAGAAGTACTAAATAATTCATCGACAAGGAAAAACGTCTATTGTTGACTAATAAAGGTTAGCTCTTATCCTGCTAAGTTAATTAGTTTCAACTTCCAACCACTTCAGGTTGTGGCTCGTCACCGCGAGCCACAACTTCACGTGACTGAAAATTACTCATATTTGTTTGAATTAAGACCAAATTTGCGACAAATTGAGACAAATATTGATATTTTAACAGTTATTTCATTGCCATTAACAGTGGTTTAATCGGCTAATAAAACGGATTAAAAACGACTATTGTCGTTTATTAGCAGGAAGAGGGTTAATAGTAAAGTGCACCTGATTTTGACCAGTTTACTGCTGCGTGCTCTTTTGTGTCAGTGTGTGTCGTCTCAGTCATATCCAGATCTACTTACAGATTGACACGAAACCAGCAAAGTGAGATACATGCTGGCCAAATGTTGTGAACGGATCTCACGATGGGTCAAGTGAGTGCTCAAGCGTTCAGTGCAGTCATCATCTATTTTCATGTATTTTATGGTCATTCAAAAACATTGTTACTGCTACATACGCATTTTCTCGCACTGTGTGGGAATGTCCAGATTGACGAGAAGCAAAATGGAGAATTCAATTGTTTACTAGATAAAAAAAGTACCGCAAAAATATTTGCTTGAACTTCATCTTGAACAAAATTAATGGACAACCGCCGGGAGCAAATCTCTAAATAAAAAGATGTGGGAGCATTCAGCGCAAATGTCAGCGAACGCGAAACGTAGCGCCAATGTTGGTTTAATGTTGGGCCAGCGTCGTAGACGATGGCCCAACATTGAACCAACACTGGTTGCACCCGGCCAGTCAGGGTGTTCACCTTAAATCTCGTCGGAAATGCATTAACCTTGACTGATTGATTGTCATTATGGTAATGTAACGGTGTGTCTACATGCCAGCCACAGATAGGAATCGTAAGATCCCGAGTCCTGATATCCCGATAATCGGTAGCCCAGTTACAGTTAAATGCCTATCGATTGTTGTCACATGTTCCAGAATACATTATCTGGTAATGCTGCTGTAATTTCAGACCAGCGTCTAGATGTTCACCATGCATTGGTTCAGCAATGGGTTTTGTTATTATCTGAAAATGTGCCCCTGACCAGTTCAAGTCGGTGCATTTTTATGAAATGTCATGTGATGAGATGTCACCTGATCCCCACCTGCTCCTTATATATTATATTTTTGAGTTATATACATTGCAACGCCTTGCTCCTCCTTGTGAATGGCTGGGCGGTGATATCTTTAAGTGGTTAACTATCAGGCATCAACAAAAGACGTGTCATGGTTTTGTCTTCCAAAATAATTATGATAATATCCTAATATTATGAAGGCCTTGTATACACATACACATACATTTATACGGTCAAGCAAAAGCTAATAGCAGTAACTGCTTATTTGCAAGTAAATATTTACTGTTGTCTGCTTTGGCAGGACAGAATAGGCATAGATTGATCCAATATGTAGACCTATACAAGTCCTACACCCAGCATGATAAGTGAGATATGGGAGGAATACAGTGTTTCATATTATACTTATTGAAGAGTACAATGCTAGTACGGACTGAGATTTCCATATTTGTCACTAAAAAACATATATTATTATTATTTTTGCACCCAAACCTGTAGTATTTGCAAAATGTCATGGTCAAAACTAACTGCTCTTGGTCAATTTTGACCCTGACAACTTGCCACACATACAGTTTGGTGTCAGGTCCGTTCCGGAAATCAAATCAGAGTAGGCGTCATGCGAATGGCGTGATATCAAAGATGGCTGATTACTGCAATGCTATTATAGTGTGAGCGACTCTCACTTTCAAATGTTTTATCCCATCTAGAGGTCAAGCAAACATGATACATTCGAGAATCATCCATTCAACGAATGCTGGTTTAACGCCGGATCAGCGTATGTGACGCTGGCCCGACGTTAAACCAGCATTGGTTGAATATATGCATCGTGTTTGCTGGACGATTAACCATTAATCAACAATAATCGAGGTGAACAGAACCAAATTAATTATTTGTGAGAAATTGAGCCACAATCAGTCGCCAGTGTAAATACTTAAAGCTCGTCTCGAATGATTCTAGTACTGTTTTGTGCATTTCGTGTGTAGGCCTAATAATCCATCAAATGCAGAGTGTAGTTAGCGCAATGTAAGAATTTTTTTAAAAGGCTTTAGACATGTAATGAAAACAGTTCGACACAAAATTTTTTGTTAAGAATGCTGTCACAAGTTTTAAAATGCACACTACGAGTCGTCAGGAATACATGTTGAAACACACCACTACATTATTTTCTTTGTCCGACCACTACATTATAAGCCGGGAATCGAGAGTTATTGTTGATCAAGTACACACCAATTATCACGGTAGGCCTATGGTGTTATAGTCAGTCATGTGTGACCGAGCTGTTGATTATGATGAATCCTCATTATGGTCGGATGTGTTTTAAGTCAGTTAAAACCCTCGGAGTTCTACATTCTTAGGTGTGGGAAAGTCCTCGGCCTTCTTTTTTCCACAGCTAAGAATGTCGATCTCCTCTGGCTTTATCCTATACAGAGTGTTCAAATTTTAAGGGGTATTGTCAAGTTAAAAAAAATCCAAAAAATTGAGAAAAAATCGGAAGTGGGTGCGTGGATCAAGCCCAAACTTTTTTTTTAAGTTTTGTGTTTTTTGTGTTGTTTTCATATTTCCAATTGTTTAAAAAAAAAGAAATGGATAGGGGGGTGGATGTATGGGGTCTGACCAATCCGAATTTTTTTGAAATTTTGGATTTTTCTTTAACTTGACAAGAACTCTAAGTCAAAGTCACCTGTACTTTTTCGCTTCTGCATTACTTTGTTTCTTTCGTGCTCTCTAAATTTAATTGTTATCATAGCTGAAAAGAAAAACAATTATTATTAATTATCATAACGATAATGATGAAATACAACAACACGAATTAAAAAAAAATCTGATCTCTCCTCTAAGCCTAACAATATTAACAATTTGTTATTTATTCAATTTTCCACAGCTCATGGTATAATTTAGGTCAATGTCATAGCCGTTTGTGGTAAATGAAGTCATTATCAATAAATTAATTATACTATAAATGGATTATCATATCTTCATATCTATTACATTTAGAACAACTAATGTGTCCTTCTTGAGGTACTTAGTATTATTAATTAAATTGTATATGCAAGACCGCGAATTAAATATATTGTCGTGGTCACAACATATCTATGTGTCTGAAATGCAAATAATTATTTGTTTACATGCAGCCATAATTAATTGAACCGCATCTTTAATGCGCAGTTGATTCCTAAGTGATTGTTGAATTATCCAACGTACTGGTCACTGTCCAAAATTTGCCGCAATTGAATTTGTATTATTTTCTATACAAGCATGATAAGTGTGTTCCAAATCGTTTTCCTTGTGGTGTTGTTTACTGGCCGGGGGTAGGTGCTTCTTACAAATCACCCAGTTGTTTCCCCTGCTGGCTATCACACAGACATATCGTCTTGATCAGCGGACTGCTGGCTGTTGCCTCTTGGTCTTATCCCATGGCTCTCCAGGGTCTTCACTATGCCTGATCGACCGCACCCCAAGCTAAATGCAGCTCCACAGTGGCGGGATCAGAATTGAGAATGGTGGCTACCCAGCAAATACTGCACGTTGAATCAATGCTGGTTTAATGTTGGGTCACCATGGTCACTCAAAACTGAAAACAAAATTCCATGATTTTCCCATGATGTTTCCATGATACCAGGTTATTTTCCAGGAAATAAAATAGTGCGATCTCCAACGTCAATTCTGTTTTGGCGGCATGTGTAATTTGCCCTAATTGTTATTATTCACCGTAATTGTTTTTGCGTCAAAAGACCAAATATTTGGGCACATGCAATCACGAGTAGTCAAATATCAGGCTAAGAAAAAATTGCGGATAACAAACAAAATTTCATGATTTTTCCATGAAAAATGCATGGAATTTTTTAAGGCCAAATTCCAGGTTTTCCAGGTGAGTGGCAACCCTGCCATGGCCTAACATTAAATTACCATTGGATCAACGCCTCTTGGTAGTCGGATGGCTCGATCCTGAGATCAATGTACTAACACTATGTAAAGGGGATTTTAAACTAAATTATCGTTTGTGGTTTGATTGAGCCCTTATTTGGTTTGATTGAGTCCTTATTTATAAAAATTGTCTAAAGAACAGGAAAGGTTGGCGCAAATTACACTCTTATATTTCAGATTATTGTAGTACCGGACTACCGGCATCCTACTGTTTTATTATATCGGTCAATATATTTAATTGTAAGAATGTAGTGCTGGATGAATATGAAATTATCATTTCATAAGTTTACCACTCACATAATATTATTATGTAATAATACAGCCTTATTAACATATAAAGTATAAATCGCATTCAGAATAAAAAGGCGAATATCTTTCAAGGAATAAACTAGGTGAGGAAAAGTACTGACGCCGAGACCAGCCCCATCATAAGAAACCTTTCTAGTAGTGCTCTATCACACAAAAATATCACAAATTCTAAACATGCGATTTAAAAAAAAACCTACCGTGAACACTAAGTAGGCCTATAGTGCAATATCAAATTGTGATATGTAATTATATCTGATCTGCCTCGGACTTTTTAACCTTACCTCCAGCACGATGATGTGATAGCACCACCCATAATACCTGTATTATTCGAAGCAAATTAATGTACTGTATTTTGCTGTGAAAAGGTATAGCAGCGAGCCAGGAGCCTGAAAAGTACTTAACAAATACAAGCTGAATAAGTACACTGTAACCCTGTCACAGCAAACTGGAGACCATAGTATAGTCCAACGCAGGATCAGCACAGGGCCACCGCCAAAGACGGTGGCCCTGTGCTGATCCCGCTTTGGACTGAGTATTCCTGTCAGCTGGCTTAGTCATGCACTTTTATGGTGTTGCGGGAGAATAGGCCCGTCGGCCAGGAACAAGTTGAGTGTGTAAATGACAATCATTAAGGCCGACTGTGTTGGCTTTAGTGGTCCGGGGCGGTGGCCCATCATCAATGAGCAGCAGTCGTGTGTCAGCTTAAACATCAGCATGCGGGGTCCATGGTGTTGGGCCGGCATGGCCCGCGTTGGGTCAGTCCTCTTTAACGGGGTGTTGGTCAGCCTCGGGCACCGCCTTTCAACACGGTTACGATTGGTTGTCCGTAATGGCCCACTTGGGTGGCTCAAGTTGTAATGCCGCTATTGAGTGAAGACTTTATTTCAAGCTTAGTGACCGGTCTCCCTTCCAGCTCATGGTCCTGCCTTCTTTCCCTGTAAGTACTGCACGTTAGGCCATGTGACATTGGGCTACCGTTGGGCTATCCCACATGGGTGAGTTGACAAGGGATTCGGCCGGCTCGTTCCAATCCCCACGGGTGTGGTTGCTGAAGTGTCCCAGCTGACGACAACATCAGTCCTTAGACACTTTCCCAACAAGCACAAGACCTTACCCAATGCTGATTTAATGTTGGGCCAGCGTCGCAGACGGTGGTTCCACATTAAAGCACCATTGGTTCAACGTCTCGTGTTTGCTGGGTTGACTCAATGTAGTGCCAACGTACCACACATAGGCCCAGCATTGGCCCAGCGCCTCCATCAGGTATTTAGGTGTGTACGCAGGGGTATTGTTGCCCAGGTACATGGTCGGCTTATTGATTCTTGTTGGTCATCCCTTGTGTATATTAGCCGGACCCCTTCTCAATCCCGGCCAGCCAGCAGTCATAGTTTCACCAATGGCTGCAGCGTTTGCCCAACCATGATTACACATTGGGTGACAAAATCCGGATCCGATTATATTCGTTTTTTTAATTTTTAAATTCGCACAATAAATACCACCTTTTGAACACGTTACAGATAAAACATAGCATCACGTGGATCGCGTCAGCGAGACACAACTTTAAGTGGGTGAAAATTCCAGTTGAATAATTTGGCGGCTAAAAGGTAGAGCCAGCCTTTTTGTTCCTAGCTCACATCCATGTTCACTGGTCTCTCCAGTTAAACTGGCTATCATGCCCTGAGATCCATATTTTGTCTTGATCTCAACCACTGATAATAGAAGATTTATGTTAGATAATTAATTAAAATGTTGAAGTTTAATTTCCAATCAAATTAAAGGCAGTGCTCTATTCCATTTGTCTCACGGTGCGATAAGTTAGGTTAGCTTGTTTGTGATAACCACTTTGCCAATGCTTTGAGGCACTTTGTGATCACGAATGGAAAACCACAATAACAGTAGAAATTATTTGAGCATTATCACACATGGGCCTACTGTGCATGTATATGAGCTTGGCGAACGACGTGGTTTTGATACATGCACATCCTGGCTCAGTTTATCATGTATGTGCACAGATGTGGCCTAAAGCCCCATGCCTTCATTCATTCATTCATTCATTCATTCATTCATTCATTCATTCATCCATTCATTCATTCATTCATTCATTCATTCATTTATTCATTCATTCATTCTTTCATTCATTCATTCATTCATTCATTCATTCATTCATTTATTTATTTATTTATTCATTCATTCATTCATTCATTCATTCATTCATTCATTCATTCTTTTATTCATTCATTTGTTCATTCATTCATTCATTCATTCATTCATTCATTCACAGTCCATCCACGTTATTCAGTTAGAACTAATACAAGTCAGTTTTTTTTTAACTTGACCTCTTGTTTAGCTTTCTCCTGCAGCACTGCTCTGCAAAGCCAAAAACAGTATCTAATCACTTGAAAAGCAAGCAGATACTGCTTTTTGCTTTGCACTGCAGAGCAGATGAAGGGTTGTTGGAGACGGCAGGCGCCATATACTGCAGAAGTAAGTGGCCATACACGGGATCCAATAATACCATCTTGAATAGAGGCGGGTGGATTTAGCGAGCTACCTGGGTGATTCAATTTGCCGGGACGTGCACTTCTGGCTTGACATGGGCTTAGCATGGACGCCACCTTAAAGACCACCTGCAACGCCAAATGTAGCACTTGTCAACTCTCATCAGAGCATACATGCTCGAATGGGAGCTTGACGGGCTTACATTGAAACAAATGGTATTTCTATCATTTTAAAGATGGAATCGCTGAAGAGGTAAGACGGTGGTAAAATGTTCCAATGGCTCAAGTGAGTGCAGCAAATTATGTAGTTATACACAGACAGTCACAATCGCGTCACGGGAAAAGATGTGATACCGTGAATTGACTGTCCCAGCACATATGGTATGCATCACACGATGTGCTAATTTGCACCTAATAGATATTATTTATTTATTTACATACACAAATAATTATATAGAATAATCATACAAATATGCAATTGTAAATAAAATTGTGTACTTTAGGATGTCAAATACAGGTGACCAGCACCCTAACTAAGTTTGACATCCAGGATACAATTGATATACATGGTAATTACACTTCAAAGTAAAAGTGTAAAAAATAATATAAAGAATTATGTTTCTCGCTCTAAAACCGAAGATAAAATGACTACATATAATATAAATAATAGCAAAAAACACTCTGGAAAGCCTAGAAACTTATAAAGTAACTACAAGTAAAATACTTTTTAAAAACATGCACATTTATAATAATATCATTCTTTTGTTTTGAAAAGAAAATTATTTAGAAAGTCTTCAAAATAATTTCAATGTTGTAGATATTTGCTCTGTCATACAACATTGACGGCGAAGAATACAAAGTCTTAAAGTATGGACTTTTTCTCAGGCTTTGAATTTTTCAATATCGTATCAAATGCGGAATACGAGGTAAAACACTAGTTTCATTCACACGTGATTATGCTTAAAAGTGATATTTTTTAGGCCTATCTAATTCTTCGTGAAACATTTTAAATATATTTTTTTTACCAAACACATCATCATTCACCACCAGCCGCCCACCCAATAAGCACAAACCATTTGTACAATATTTAGACGACGTCGGCCCAACGTCTTCGACGCTGGTTCAATATCGTATAAATGTTATACAAATGTTTTGTGTTTGTTGGCCTGCACTTCTCTACGTCTGCTCAGTAGTCATTGCGATACACCGCGATAAGGATTAACTAAACTTTACACGCCCCCCCCCCTAATATCCATGGACGTGTGGCCTGGTGGTTCACGTTTCAGCGGCTTAAATCCTGCCCCTTTTCCTCTTTAACATGCCGTAGAGGTTACCGCAGCGCGCATCCATCAGCGGCAGATCAGAAAGACCGGCAGCGATTTATAGGTCTGCAGGGGTATAGACTTAACCTGGGTGGAGGTTAAATACCACTGCTGCTTTAACGCGTGGTCCCCAGCCCCTCCCCCACCTCTGCCAGGCTTGATGTTGGTCCAATACTGGATGGATGCTAGGTCCTATCATAGACGTAAGCCCAGCAGTAGTCCAACATCTGGATCCGTAGTGAGTGCCCATCCCTGAATGCTCATCCATCACCAATAATTATCCCGCGTTCATGGTTGTGGTCAAAGCGGACATGTGCAGTCACGAGGGTGAACCATTCGCAATCCACCCTGCTCCATATTTAGTGGTAAAACCCGGCAATTGAGAACGTCGTATCACTGCCGTCTCCAATGGATGTTAGCCCTCAACCCTTTAAACCCTCATGATGCATAAAAGCATCATTTTGCATATCTGAAAAATTACCTAATTTCCTACATTTAGGGACTTTAGACAATTTTTGTGAAAGTGTTTTAATAATGAAACCAACTTCAAGTCATCTTCATCCACTGCAAGTCGAGAATTGCGAAAGCAATTCGCTGCTTGTAGTGGGTAAAGAAGACAATGGTAAATTCATGCTTGAAAGGGTTAAAGTGCTAGTCTCGTCTATATCAATCTATTTATTTGTCCTTCATCAAAATATATTTTGTGAGAAAAATGTGTTTAAAATTATCAAAAATGGCTAATCTTTTAATTCAAATTGTACAAATAAAAGCACTTTTTATCCACTTGAAGTTGTGGATCGCTGCAGCGAGATGCAACTTCAAGTAGGTAATAATTTAGATGTAATATTGTAGCTTTAAAGGCCTGATGACTCAGACTTAGACTTAAACTCTTCTATTCATTCTTTCATAACGTAA
>OZ024905.1:45395038-45409085 GCA_964017125.1 Flabesymbios commensalis
TGGCGTGCGGATGAGCTTGGATCAGCGAGTGTATTATAGGGAATATCCGCCTATCCCGCGGCCAGCGATCAAAACTGCCGTGTCCAACCTCTGGTAGAAGTGCTTTCACGGCAACACCAGCTAATAGCTGTGACAAAACAGCACAGATCATCAATTGAATAGACGCACATTCGCGAGCTTTGATATCGGTTTGATACCAAACGCAGAGGTTTTACTCACAATAATAATTGTTTCAAACAGGTTTCAAAATTTGCTAAACCTAAAAATGTCTTACCTTACACAGAGTGGTGACTCGCTTTAACATCTCACGAAGAGGTAAATTCAGCGATTTGTAAATTTAGGAATACCACGAAAATCAATTCTTGGTTTCGAAAATATGTAGCTGTTTCCACCCCTCCCTCATGAACACCAGTGTCTCCTCCAACAAGTATTTTGATCTGATCATCTCAGTAAAAGTATGGTTTTGATATCAATATGCTGATGAGGTACATTTTTGGATTAATCTTCATACAAATTGGCGTTTCTCTCTGGTGTTCTTGCTCAAAACCTTAGTGCTAGGACATAGCCGAGCTGACTGGTGCATATAATACACCCTGATAGAATACGCCCTAATGGCGGTTCTCGGTACGGCTAAAACACGCCCTACTGTCATCGCACTTTTAGTGCAGCTGGAATAGCCTCTGCTAGAAGTCCGCCAGGAGCGCTGGAATACGCTCTACGTGCTGGTAGCTTGCTTGTAGTGCTGGAATACGCTCTGCTGACAGTTTACAGCTGGTTAGTGATGGAATGATACGCTCTACTAACAGTCCGCTGTTAGTGCTGCAATACGTTTTGTTAACAGCACGCTGGTGGTGATACACTGTATAATAAGCAATTCTGACAGTACGCTGTTAGTGCTGGAATACGCCATGTCGGTAATACGTTCGTACTGCTGGAATTCGCTACAATGACAGTAAGCTGTTAGTGCTGGAATACGCTTTTTTCAAAATACGCTGTAGAATCATTCATTTATGCTTGTATCTGGGTAGTCCTGGAATATGTCATTCTGACAGTGCATTCGTATTACTGAAATACGCCCTAATTGTAATAGTATCTGGTTAGCTACATTGTAGAATCAGTCTTCTATACGCTGATACAGGAATTGTTCTAGAATACGCCATTCTGACAGTACGTTCATAGTAATGGAATACGCTCTAATGACACGATGTTAATGCTGGAATACGTTCTATTGACAAACCGTTGGCAGTGCAAGGCAATGATAACTGGTGGTGAATATGCCGAGAACCTGGATTTAATATCTTGGCCATGCCTTGTAAAGACTGGGGCATACATCAAGATCCTGGCTGCAGATTGGCCGCTAACTACACACCATTAGGACTGCACACAGCCAGGATACCATGTCCATAAACCCTGCGGATCCCATATTTGCCGCAGAGTTTCTCGTCTATGTAAAACTAAGAGTTGTGTTAGAAATTCTGTATTTCAAAGGAATAAAAATACTTCTCTCAAAAACTAAGCATTTACCTCAAAAATGGTTGTGTGTAATGCTCTGGTTGAGAGTTTATTGTAAATTTCAATGACCTAAAAGAACCACGGTACATGTGACTCAAATCCTTTAACGGGACTCACGTCCAAGCAGGGACACAGAGAGGGAGTCCTGACAACCATCCCAGTCCCGGGCAACCTCCATAAACATCAGGGGGTAGAGACAGGGGCATTTATGTGGGCATCTCAGGGCATGTGATCACAGCGGCCAGCCTAGTATGTTATACATGGTGTAACTAGCGGTATCTGGATCCACCTGAAGGAGCAGGCTACAGATCCCGTCAGTCAGGACACATCACTCCCTACTGGATCCGCTGCTGCTGCTTGCATAACACCATCAAACGCCCGCCGCTATTAAGCTGAGTGCGTTCTTATTTAAACCCCGATTTTCTTTCTCTGATTGGCTCTCTAGAATGGATCTGTCTACAGCCGGTGTAATCGTATCAATTAGGGTTAGAGAGTTTATCTTTAAGAGACCCCGGCTGCAGGAATAGTTCCCATGGCAACGCATAAGAAGTCAACTAGCTATCGGAAGCGGGTGTCGTTTCCTGGCAGAAAGATGCCTTCAGGACGTGGGTCCAGATGGATCTGCCCCGGAATCCTGGTGCAGGTAATCATACTAGCGGTCACCCTTCATGGCTGCCTGCAGTGTGTCTGCTCAATGACGTCATCACCCACAGATACTACATCACAGGATAACACATGTAGCGAGTGTGATATGGATGTAACCCAGACTGGTAGTACTATGTACTGGTATAACCAGACAGTAAGTCAGGATTCCAATATGGCCTTCTACGAGATGGTGGGAGACGAAGCGGACGAGGACGAAGACGATCTGGATTATGACGAGAGAGTAAGTCACAAGACATTCCTTTCAGCCCTCTGCCTGCTAATCACGATAACAGTCGCTTTTAACCCTTTCAATGCGGAATTTACCATTGTCATCTTCATCCACTACAAGCCGCGAATTGCTGACGCAATTCTCCACTTGTAGTGGATGAAGATCATTTGAAGTGGGTGAAAAATTAAGAAAATTACCACGTATTAGTAAACCAGTTTCATGGAAATTGTCATTCTAAAACCCCTAGTTGTAGGAAATTAAGTGTGTTTGCAGGGATGTGAAATGATGCTTTAATGCATCGTGAGGGCTTAAAGGGTTAATCCGTTCTATTTGCCGATTAATCACTGTTATTGGGAATGAAATGACTATTTGAACATCAAGACTGGTCCCAAATCAAACAAATATGAGTAATTTTCACCCACTTGAAGTTGTGGGTCGCGGTAACGAGACACAATTTCAAGTGGGTGAAAATTTAAATAAATTACCTTAGCAGGATAAGGGTTAATAAATTCTACATTTGTTTTGTCACTCAACATCTCGTTCTGGAGACCCTCAACCACGAGACTTTTGAGGAGGTTGAGGCTGCTCCATCAAGTGATTTGGAGTTGACCAACATGCGCTATTGCGAAAGAGATCTATACCCAGGTATCTGATTGGTTAACAACTTGATCCATCTTGTTCCAAACCAATCATAGTGTCTGATTGACTCCATGTAAGGGGTGAAAGATGAGGCATACTCTCTTGAGACATACTCTTTGGGACTGCGTACTACAAGATAATTTAGGGGAAGGTCTCACAAGTCTGTATGAAGCCCGGACCACACAGTCATAACTGGATCCGCGATAAGGCGCGACCGTTGGAACTGTCCACGAGACACACTGACATGCAAAGCCAAAAGGAAGAAGCTGCTACCTTTTGGCTTTGTAGAGAAGTGCATTATAGGGTAATACACTACTCCCCCCCCCCCCCAGCCACCATCATACATTGATAATACTTCTCATCGCATGAATGAATGAATGAATGAATGAATGAATGAATGAATGAATGAATGAATGAATGAATGAATGAATGAATGAATAAATAAATAAATAAATAAATAAATAAATGATTGAATGAATGAATGAATGAATAAATAAATAAATGAATGAATGAATGAATGAATGAATAAATGAATGAATGAATAAATGAATGAATGAATGAATGAATGAATGAATGATTGAATGAATGAATAAATGAATGAATGAATGAATGAATGAATGAATGAATGAATGAATGAATGAATAAATAAATAAATAAACAAATAAATGATTGAATGAATGAATGAATGAATGAATAAATAAATGAATGAATGAATGAATGAATGAATGAATGAATGAATGAATGAATGAATGAATGAATAAATAAATTAATGAATGGATGAATGAATGAATGAATGAATAAATGAGTAAATGAATGAATGAATGAATGAATGAATGAATGAATGAATGAATGAATGAATGAATAAATAAATGAATGAATGTATGAATGAATGAATGAATAAATGAATGAATAAATGAATGAATGAATGAATGAATGAATGAATAAATAAATGAATGAATGAATGAATGAATGAATAAATGAGTAAATGAATGAATGAATGAATGAATGAATGAATGAATGAATGAATGAATGAATGAATGAAAGAATGAATGAATGAATGAATGAATGAATGAATGAATGAATGAATGAATGAATGAATGAATGAATGAATGAATAAATGAATGAATGAATGAATGAATGGGGTTGTAGGCCACATTATTTTTTGTGTGCATATAAACTAGGCCAGGAGAACCTCCTGAGGATGGTTAGATCCCACATGACAAGGTAAACAGGCACATCTGGTAATGGTGTGAGCAGTTGTTGCGGTGTGACCAGAATCCTAACATCGTTAAGGCAAAGTTAACCTTTTCACCCCAGATGCTACAAATTACTTGTACAAATTATGACGCATTTATAATCGGGTATCAGTGGTAAGTACCTGCTGCAAAACAGGCATGTCCGGTATTACTCGATAACCTGATAAATAGCCTACTCCAGTCAATATGGCTTTTTACTAATTTTACTATCATGTTTCTTTACTAGCATGACTAAAACTGAGAGAAACAAAATACTTATACTTCTGCATTCAATTGCAAGTATGAACCTCAATTTTAAAGAGAACCAAACTCATAGATTATAATTCGCTTTGATTTAGTTTCATTTCGTTTCATTCAAGTTACATATTATACATTACCACTGCGTGGTTGACATACAATTGGTTATTCTGGTACAATAGGTGACATCTCAACTCGTGATGTGATTGACCTATTCTACAATAATTTGTTTTAATAAAGTCAGCAAAACGAACAAAAACATGTATTTCCTTATGTCGTATTAGCTGAACATGCTGAAGGCGGTTCCATTGTCATGGCAACCATCCACGGGCTAAAAATGGACAGATAAGAAAAATCCTACCCTACTGTAATAATACATTCTTTTCAATCTGCTAGGGAAATAATGTGGTCTATGCCAGCATAAGGCAAGTTTATGTTTAACCCTTACAGTGCGGGAATAGACTTTAGTCGTCAGAATCTGACGACTGTAGACTGTAGACGACTAAAGTCTATCCCGGCCTTGTAAGAAATTATATATTTATAACGGCTGTGGACTCATAACATATGTATTCAAATGAATCGGAAGGGGTTACTAAGACAGTTATTATGGTTTCAAATTAAAAAACCCTTTGGCCTCCAAGGTTTTCATAAAGACATTCAGCGCTTTAAGGGTTAGACATGTCAAAGTAGAAAAAAAAGGAATGAAAGGGTTAATCATTTAACCACCGATCACGATTACATTTTCTATTATCACTTTAAATGTCATATTTTAAACATGGTAATGGTAATACGTGACATCAATCAGCACAGTTTTTAAATCGCTTACCTCCATTTTGTCAAATCTGAATAATTTTTACTCACTTGAAGTTGTGAATCGCGTCAGCGAGACACAACTTCAAGTGAGTGAAAATTCAAGTTAAATAACTTGGCGTTTAAACAGTTAAAGTGTTAAGACAATCAAACTACTATAGCCTATCATTATCCTTGTACACACTTTTATTTGCATCAAAACGTTATAATTATCTGATAAATACAGAGCATGCCGTTGCAATTGCGTAATTTTCGTCCGAACAGAATATAAATTGCCCATTATTTAAAACTCGTTACATTATTGTTTTGAGGATTATGTATTTTTTCAATTGAGTGCAAACGAGATGTAAATGATTATAACTTGACGTTGCATCCACCACTAGAGCTTCCCGTCTATCCACGACCCAGTAAACGCAAATTATTTGTATAACATTTGTACAATGTCGGACCAACGTCGAAATATTATACAAATGTTTTGCGTTTGCTGGGGACGCACCACTCTCTAGACACGTCATACCTCAAACACAATCAAATGCCCTTATTTAATATTTTCAGACCTAATTGCACATCACCAAATCAATAATCTAACAATTTGTACTATTCGGCCTGCTGAAGTCAATTATGCTGCAAAATATGTTTTCCGCAAGTAATCACAAAGCCAATGCAAAACGAATTACCTTGATAAATGGGTATGCACATTCTCTTCTGTCTTCCCAATCGATTGATTGTCATTGTATTTCTGCATGATATTCAGACATTTAACTTCATTGCGGTTATTTTTTTTATTCACATGTCACTCAGGTTGAAGACATTATGTGGGAATTACCAGCCTTCACAGCAAACATAAATCATTGATCCAGTGTTGTTTTAATATTGGTCCAACGTAGTAGATGTTGGACCTTCACTAAAACAACATTGGCATAAAATACCTCGCGTTTGCTGGCTTCTCACAGAACGGGTATTGTTGGGCCAGTGTAGATGATGGTAGTCCAACATTTGAACAATATTGGCTCAATGCCCATTATTTGCTAGCTTCCCAGCAAGCACAAAACATTTGTATGACATTTTTACAACGTTGGCCCAACGTCTTCGACGTTGGTCCAACATTGTACAAATGTCATACAAATGTTTTGTGTTGACTGGGTTGTCACATATCTTCATTAAAAACGTAAGAGTCAACGCGTCCGCCTGTCAGCTTTTGTACATATCCATACACTATCGGGACATCATTTTATTCGGAATCGTCGTCTACCTCCCAACGGACATGTCTACACTCACTGGAGTCACAATATATTGGGCCACTTCGGGGCCAACTTCTCATGACGCATGCACAATATTGACCCAACGTTTACTGTTTAAAAGGACCGAGTGTTTGGATACTTTATATCATGCATACAGTTATTACATGTCTAGGGAACGTTTCCGCTCCGAGTTGCCTCACAACCCATTTATAGAGCGAGCAACCTAACACCATCAAAGAAAATACTATTATATCCGACATCATGTATAACTTATACGGGCGTTTGTAGTTTTCTCTGTTAGAAAAACATCAGCGTTCATGATTTTTTTGCATGAAAAAAACAGTATTCAATCCATGACTCGTGCACGAACAAATAATTACTATTCATGATTGATTCCCCAGACAAAATGAGTGTTTCGTGATTCATGACCAACAATTAGGGCATATACGATAATTGTTAGTTGTGATGTTCTTATAAAAAATGAGTATCAGTATTCTCGCCAGTTATTGATTTGTGGAACAACTTAAAAAAGAACCGTTGCATTTGTTGCCCATTATACAGAGGGATTCGGCAGGGAAGTGAACATTACTTCCCTTCCGACATTCACTAACTCATATAAAGTTAGTTTTGACAAAAAACGACCCTTGTTATTAAATTCACTTTAGTGTGAATTCAAGTGAACCTTTTATAATTGATATTCAACACACGGATTTAAGACGTGATCACGCTATGAACAGAAGAATAGATAGAATATAGAAAATATAGAAAGTACAGAAATAATTCCTTTTTGCAAACTATGACCGAGATGTGATTTTGTCTTTCACCTGTTGATTTTTACAGTGTTCAATCACTGCTAATTTACGGAGCCGTGACATAATACACCACTCATAAGCATCGTGTATCGTTAGTCTGCTAATTGCAGATTACGCTACGAAGTCTAATTAACGTCGCGTTCAAGATAATTGGTCATTGTGCAGTCGTAAGACAATTTCTCATTTTACACAACTCATTAGCTGGTGGCATTAACCCTTTAACCGCCGGTGCCGCATATATTCGGGTTTTCATTTTTTATTAGCACATTCAGTACCAGATTTTTAAAATGCTTAAGATAAAATGCGACATCAACCAGCAAGATTTGAAAAGAGTTGACCTCCATTTGGTCAAATCTGAATAATTTTCACTCACTTGAAGTTGTGGATCGCGTCAGCGAGACACAACTTCAAGTGGGTGAAAATTCAAATTGAATAATGTGGCGGTTAAAGGGTTAATCGGTGTCTAAAAATATCATAGCAGACGCAGTTTTGCACAGATGCGGACAACTTCTTTTTATTATCGCAATATGCAGTGCCGGGATATGTGAAAGACAACTTGTGCGTATAGTCAGCAGCATGTGTGTTGTTTATATGCAACCACGATATGTTGTAACACCCCCCGTCACAGAATTAGACAATTGATTTAAATTTATCCACGTCTTAGTATTTTCATTATATAATATATATATATATATAGGCCCACACCATTGAGTTTGTCAATATAAATGTGTTTGTAGTACAATATGGGGCGGATAGAAAGTAATTACTTTTTTTTGTTTGTTATGTAGGTATACAATTGTTTCTTCATATTTGTTTGTAAGTTTCTGCATACTGATTATGTGTAATTTCTCTTCCATGTTGTGGTAAATTAATAAAAATGACAAATAGAAACATTACACACATACACTATAAGCCTGCAAAAAAACCGCAAGCAGCATCACAATATCAATATATTACATGTAATCCTTATTCTCCCACGGCTACAAGCGGACAACAGATTCAGTGTTCTAATGCTGTCATTAAGACGGGGTGTTGATGTATATATGATATCACCATAGACCCATGTGACTGCTTACTTATACCCCTCAGTTATTAATTAACAGAGAAGTGGAGTTCATGTGATGCGTCCCATTTTTCAATAATAGAACAGTAGATAGAGCTATTCTGCTCTGAAAAAGCCGAAAGGCTTGAAAAAATAAACAGCTACTGTATTTTGGCTGTGCACAGCGGTATATTGTAGAAGACCGATTTACCGACTCTCCAAGAGTTTGATATCGATAAGGTGTGTCTATGCTACTATCTACCATTAAAGCTCTGAATTAAATATTGTTCACCTATACTAAGCCTTGAAGTTGCCAGACAACTTCCAAGTGGATGAAAATTACTCATTTCTTAAATTTGAGATCAAGCATTTTCAAATGTGATGCTTAGACACTCATTTCACTACCAATAACAGTAATTTGATCGCCTAATATAGTCAGCAATTTCAGTATATTGTTTCAGCCAACAGTGACCATGGTAATATCAGTAATATATATCTTGTAGGTGTGAAGGGATGAATAAGACGGCATAGAACATTATTGTCTCAATAATATGATTCGATCAGAAACGCTTAAGCTGCGCCATTAAAATGTGCCAGTTTTATCACTGGCTTTCAATTATCAAGCACAAGCTATTAGCCAAAGGCTGGCTCAGTGACGGTACAGGGTTGATAACGTTGATCCGCCACTTATCCAGCACTGTAAAACGTGTATTTACGTGTCATTAATCTAGATTATCTAGCACAACGCCTTTCTGAACGAAATGGGCGAGAAAAGTTATAGCGCAAAATTGACTGCCATACAATAATAACCGTAAAAAACAAGAACTAAAATCGTCTGATTTTCAGGGAATTTCATCCCACAAAGCAAACTTCTAGCTAGCCAGATTTAATTGGTTTCCTCTTAAGGCGTTGAAATCTAGATTCTCATCACATTCCTATAAAAACAAATGTAAAAACGCTGACAATATCCTCACCGAGTGATTCCCGACTAGTGACATTTAGTGTTCATCTTAGACGTCTATTGCAGTACAGTCACATAGCACATGTACATTATACAATGTACTTATAATTGTACAGAATGTGATGACGATCATTCATTCAGTAGTAAAGATAATGGGATATTTATCTGATTATGTCGATAATTATAGTTTTGCTAATGTGGAATTATAGATTTTTAGAGTTTCTATAATAAGCCCAAGCTACACAGTTTAGTGTTTAACTCAAGTGAGGGAACATTATTCAGATTTGACAAATTGGGGGTGAACGATTTTTTAAATCCTGATTATTGATGTCATGTCTTATCTTTAGCATGGTAAAAGACTGGTATTTAATGTGCGAATAAAAAATGAGAATGATCGTGACAGGCGGTAAAGAGTTTTAGTGCTGATTTCATGAGACAAAAAATACAACACGCCTTGTCAGTTGCCACACCCACGCCAACCTGTAGAACTGTAGGCCCTAATAAGCCAGTTGCCACACCCACGCCAACTTGTAGACACTAATAGGTCAGTTGCCACACCCACGCCAACCTGTATACCATAATACGTCAGTTGCCACACCCACACCAGCCTGTAGACCCTAATACGTCAGTTGCCACACCAACGCCAACCTGTAGACCCTAATACGCCAGTTGCCACACCCACGCCAACCTGTAGACACTAATAGGTCAGTTGCCACACCCAAGCCAATCTGTAGACCTTAATACGTCAGTTGCCACACCCGTGCCAGCCTGTAGACCCTAATACGTCAGTTGCCATACCCAAGCCAACCTGTGGACCCTAATACGCCAGTTGCTACACCCAAGCCAGCCTGTAGACCCTAATACGCCAACTGCCACACCCACGCCAACCTGTAGACACTAATAGGTCAGTTGCCACAACCAAGCCAACCTGTAGACCCAGATACGTCAGTTGCCACACCCAAGCCAACCTGTAGACCCTAATACGTCAGTTGTCACTCCCACGCCAACCTGTAGACCCTAATACGTCAGTTGCGACACCCACGCCAACCTGTAGACACTACTACGTCAGTTGCCACACCCACGCCAACATGTAGACCCTAATACGCCAGTTGCCACAACCAAGCCAACCTGTAGACCCTAATACGTCAGTTGCCACACCCAAGCCAGCCTGTAGACCCTATACGCCAGTTGCCACACCCAAGCCAACCTGTAGCCCCTGATACGTCAGTTGCCACACCCGCCGGCAGTAACTGAGGTACCAATAATACCATGGCCAGTATGATGAATAATAAATACATTGACATTATTATAACACAAAAAATATGCTACATTTCTATCAAATGTCATGGTCTATTACAACTTGTATTGATCAACTCATAATAATTATTATTATACATTACAGCTGTTTTATATATTTTGATAGCATGGTGTTTTATAATTTTATGTTTCACAGTAGGCCATATTTACAGCATTTGTTGTTGTATTATTTTGTATTACTGATGCATGTTTTAAAAATGAAAAAGGTGAAATACCAGTTTTTCTAATATACATAATATCAGAGATGCACAATGTATTATGCACTTCTGATAATATGTATGTTACGTATATTAATATTTATTTATATAATGTGGTTCATCAAATGTTGTATTCAATAACTCATTTCGTTACATGTAGCACCAATGCAGTATAATGGAATAACAAATACGGCTTGTTTAAAGGGACAGGCCCAGGCTCATATCACCAAAAATCGGTGATTTTATTTTGGCTTTACTAATATGACCATATGATGTAAACATGTTCATAGACTAGAACTGCAAAGGTTTTTTAATTTTTCCGCTGCGCATTTACCAGTTAAGCTAAATATATAGAGACGAAATTCCCGTATTTCTTATTTTTGACATGGTTGTCAAAAATTTAAAATCAGGAATTTCGTCTCTATATCTAGCCTAACTGGTAAATGCGCAGCACAAAAATTAAAAAACCTTTGCAGTTCTAATCTATGGACATGTTTACATCATTAAGAATCCAAAGTAAAATCACCAATTTTTTTATGACTTTAGCCTGGGCCTGCCCCTTTAACCCTTGATCCGATGCCTCATATCGTCGGGTTCTCATTTTTTATTAGCACATTAAGTACCACCTTTTAAACATATTAAAGATGAAATGTGACATAAATCAGCAATATTTGAAAACAGTTGGACTCCATTTTGTCAAATCTGAATAATTTTCACCTACTTGAAGTTGTTGATCGCGTCAGCGAGACACAACTTCAAGTGGGTAAAAAATTCGGATTAAATAATTTGGCGGGTAAAGGGTTAATAAATGCCTCATTTCTACACACAGGGAGGCCGCTGATGATATAATTGATAATAGTATAACAATATTTTTGTTAAACGTCTCCCCATCAGATCATTTAGATTCGTCTGCTATAAGTATACCATTACATACATAACTATAGTTAGTGTGCTGTTAACATTGACCTAGCTTATCGCGCATTAGGTGCTTTATTTTCTGGCAAATCGTCGCCTCGGAGCTAAAGAATCCTATCTGCCACTCTAACGAGTGTCAGATAGGATCCTTTAGCTCCGAGGCGACGAAATGGCCTCAGCTGTAATAAAAG
Source organism: Flabesymbios commensalis (assembly GCA_964017125.1). Lineage (NCBI taxonomy): Eukaryota > Metazoa > Annelida > Polychaeta > Terebellida > Flabelligeridae > Flabesymbios > Flabesymbios commensalis. The sequence continues at coordinate 45,407,043 of OZ024905.1, forward strand.
CAACTACTACTAAATAATAGATGATATGCTGCCATAAACACTTATATACCCTCGAAGACAGTGTGATGTCTCCTCTTGCGAAAGAGAAATATCTCAAAGCTGGAAAAAAACAGACCGCCAATGATATGCCATTTTGTTCTGTGTTATCCTGCGATACACCACTAGAGACACGATGTTGATGCGACGTTGATGTATCCAGTGGTGTGTCACAGTATATCACACAACATAAAAGGAAATGAGAGTAGATTCTTGTTTTTTAGCACTAATTTACACCTCTGTTACACACCTGCATGGTTTTCAACTCGGACACAATACAACTACTAATCATTCACTTAGTCAGTTATATAGTCAACTGGGACTTGATGAATCCGGCTATAGGCACAGGAACCTGTGGCACTATTCTTCACACAGAGCTAGAGATTGAATCTCCTTGTTGAGAACCATAGCGTAACCCTGGTAATTCATATTACTCTCGTGATTATCTGGACATTACAATCATCTTCTATTTGGTGCGGGAAACATAATTATCTATGATCAAAAATTCATTTCTGCTATCATGTATAGCATCACTATCATGTATAGTTATTTTTATTATTTTAAAGCATTTATACTTGTACATTATTATATTTAAACAATTTTCCATGTTATCATATTATACACTGTATAATATAATGTAGGCCCTATTGTCCATATTTAATGACGCATACTTCCACACATACTTTTTTTCGTCAATAAATATATATCTATCTTTCCTATAGGCCTTCACATGGTCAACGGCAACGCAGAAAAATCAATTATTTTTATGTGTTGGCCTATTTTTTAAAAGTGCATCAATATAGCCCTCATGATTTTGGAATAAACTATATCGGGGCTGCGTTTGAAAAAAAACATTCATAGTACGTTGGTGCAACATTGTACAAATAATATACAAATGTTTTGTGTTCACTGGGATGCCACCACGAGCCATTCGTCTAACGCTGGTACAACGCTGGTCCAACGTCGGAAGGAAAAATATGTGTTTGCACAACCGAGAAAGGGGAATGGTCTGTGTTTACCTATACATGTTAAAACTACAAAAAAGACAGACCACTAGGCCTATGTCCTTATTAGGTAAAACAATGACTGATATGAGTAACCAATCAATTACTGGTGCGCCGTGAAGTGTATTCGCCAACGCGAATTTCTTGATCTGAGATCTATAATTAGTTCTTGACCAATCAGAGGTCTAAGATAATAATCGGGATCGCACATTGACAGAAGCCAACACTGTATCCCCGACACATACATGCGTGTACATTACACACAAACTTCAAATGAGTTGAAGATTGCAGTTTTGACCGTAAGTTATTTTTTTACTCTTCTACAATATTATAAATAAAAGCCAGAAGACAACAAGTTTTTATTCCTACTCTCTTTAATGACGTCAAGTGTCACAATTCGCATATTATGACAATGAAGAACATGCATTGATGTACAATATCACTAAACTACTGCAGAATAACAGTGTATTATAACATATTATATTATATATGAGGAGAAAATAGGTTTAAAAGATGTACATGTCGTCGCCTCGGAGCTAAAGGATCCTATCTGCCACTCTGACGAGTGTCAGATAGGATCCTTTAGCTCCGAGGCGACGATGTATTTGTCAATCTTCATTACCATACAAAATAAATAATTGAATGACATTATTTTAGAAGTATTCTAATACACGGAATAGCAGGGTGCGCAGGGCTTATTATTATACGTTATTGGTCGCAATAAAATAATTGCTATATTGCATCTGAACGAAGCTTTTGCAGAATATCCGTTAGTGAAATACACGTTGAGATATTGCCTATGAAAGGTGCTTATAAATTGCCAAGACAGATAGAATCCTGTGATATACTGCACATAAAACCAGACCAATATTATTATGAATCATTGGATACGTTCGATTTACTCCCCCATATAATTTGAAACAAATTGGATTTTGCTCACTGGGCCACGTTATCCAGCGACTCTTGTGCTCAGAAAGATAGACCAGCATAATGTGACGTTATT
>OZ024905.1:45409285-45436236 GCA_964017125.1 Flabesymbios commensalis
ATTTTGCTCACTGGGCCACGTTATCCAGCGACTCTTGTGCTCAGAAAGATAGACCAGCATAATGTGACGTTATTCTAACATTGTGTCGACTCCTTTTAGGAGCTGTCTAGAGTGGTTACAGGACTAACGCATATGTCCATCATCTGCTCGCCATCGAGCACCATTACGCTGGTGATCCAGATTACGAATCCACTTATAATCGGCCAATTTATTGCGTAGTACATTGCAAAAGACGTTGTTTTTCTCCACAATGACGGACTGACATTGCCCCACTGTACACAATGACAGGATATACCAGAAAATTAATATGAAATCACTGGGAAATTGTCTTTACAGGTGGATGTGGGGCAATGGTTAGAGCATGGCGCTTTGCCAATTTTTCTCCCTGTACGGTTTTAAATCCCGCTTAGTGCAGGATTATCATAGAAATATCAGTTTTTCCGCTCTCAATATTTGGACATTATCTCGATGTGGTGTCCTTGGACAAGGTACTTTACCCTCACAGGCTTCACTTGAATCATGTGTACTGAGTACCTGGTAGGACAGAGATGGCAGTGTGTGTGATTAGTTTCTAGCGCCGAAATGGCTGCAGTGCTGTGTGAACCAAAAAGGGGGTTGACATGGTTTATGAATTAGCTGATCCAGTGAGCAGGGGTAAAATTTGTAAAACAACAGAACAGTATGTGCGGCGCACATTGTGAACTATATACTATATACTTACCATTCTTATTCTTATTCTTATTATTCTTATTATTCTTATTCTTATTATTATTATTATAATTATTATTATTATTATTATTATTATTATTATTATTATTATTATTATTATTATTATTATTATTATTATTATTATTATTAATATTATTATTATTATTATTATTATTATTATTATTATTATTATTATTATTATTATTATTATTATTATTATTATTATTATTATTATTATTATTATTATTATTATTATTATTATTATTATTATTATTATTATTATTATTATTATTATTATTATTATTATTATTATTATTATTATTATTATTATTATTATTATTATTATTATTATTATTATTTATTATTATTATTATTATTATTATTATTATTATTATTATTATTATTATTATTATTATTATTATTATTATTATTATTATTATTATTATTATTATTATTATTATTATTATTATCATTATTATTATTATTATTATATTATTATTATTATTATTATTATTATTATTATTATTATTATTATTATTATTATTATTATTATTATTATTATTATTATTATTATTATTATTATTATTATTATTATTATTATTATTATTATTATTATTATTATTATTATTATTATTATTATTATTATTATTATTATTATTATTATTATTATTATTATTATTATTATTATTATTATTATTATTATTATTATTATTATTATTATTATTATTATTATTATATTTATTATTATTATTATTATTATTATTATTATTATTATTATTATTATTTATTTTTATTTATTATTATTATTATTATTATTATTATTATTATTATTATTATTATTATTATTATTATTATTATTATTATTATTATTATTATTATTATTATTATTATTATTATTATTATTATTATTATTTAATGCGTGGTAAAAATGGGGATAAATTGGGCATCTCTCTAAATTATGCAAAGCATATTTTCGTAGAGTAAGACATAAAACCAATACAATAAAAGTAAACATATGTATTATTCGACACTCAACCAACCAACTATTCTATCATGCAAAAGCAAACATAATGATTTAAAAGTAAGCCGTTACTACTTATTGGTTTTAGAGGACAGTTTTTATCTACAGTGATTACCTTGGTTATTTTTTCTATGATGCCTACATAACCAGTCAAATCAGAAGTAGAGACATAACACAAATAACATGAATAAACCGCTGGGCATCACTATCGGAATAAACGGAGCCCAGAGAATCATGACTAAATTCATGGTAATTGTCTTACTCCACATTGTGTGACACCAGGCTGCCATTGCAGTCCCAGATGTCCTTAATGGGGGTGTTTTCAAAAGACCAGAGGAGTTAGGAAGATGCTAGTGGTAGACAGCCACTGTTTATCATTAGCCAGGTACCTCCCTTGGCAGTGCCCCTGCTTCTTTACAAACCAGACACCTACCAGACACCACAAGACTCGCTCCTGCAGCAGCGGGCGAAATGCTGAAAATGGAAGAACCCCACAGTCGTAGGCAGTAAATTTTGCTTAACACCGGCTGCAGTGGGACAGGCACGACTCTGGTAATTCAGCGAGAATCAAGGAGAGGGGATGGTGATCTAAGGACCGGTGCTGGCATCCCACTTTCAGGCAGAAGACGCTTTCTGGTGAATGGGCCAACGTCTTTCGATTTCAGGCTAACCCCGAGCCAACCCCTAGGGCTCGCAATCACCGGGTGGGCCTAATGCACGCCACATTGCTTCGAGAAAATCTCTTGTGCCCGTTCTGTTTTTTTTTTGTCGCTGGCGGTCGCACCTTTCCTGGGCAAACCAAATGGGCATCGATAGATCCTTGTTTTCTTGCAGGTCTTTTCTGGTCTTCTTTTCACTCCGGCAGAGCTCGGGAGAATTAACCCGGTCCGACATCTCCAACCCCGTGCCGCTGCTTTGCAAAAGGAAGTATCTGCTTTTTTACAAGTAAGCAGATACTGCATTTTGGCTTTGTGCGGCAGTGCTGGTGCCGTCTATAAGTCACATGCCCACCATTTGCCGGCCCGGCTTGACGCTTGCGAGCTGCCTAATAGAATAATCTAATTTTACGGGTCTACACGTCTAACTGAAGACATAATGTTACCGCACCTTTGTCATTTATAACTATATATCACCCGCCCCGTAAACTTTTGAGTTTGAAAATACTGGGAAAGATATAAAGAAAATAAGCTTTTTTTTTACATGTGAGCACCATTTACCACAATTATTTTTCACAGAAGTTAGACGACTGGACACGCTAATCCTATTTTACCATTTTGACTCTGATGTGGTTTCTATAGCATCCGTCACTGTACATATCAACATAATAGATTTCAGCATAATGTAGTCTTAAAAGTGTTACAACGTTTTTCAGATTCACCGTTGCTAATGGAAATCAAACAAATAATAAAACTGTATATAATAGTGATTATAGTAAAGGTGTCGAAGCACAAAATCAATTTGATATCTGTTTTAGCACATAAGCTTACCTTCTCTGGAGGCATGAACTCCGACATGTTATGCATAATAATATGATGTCATATATTATCTTCCAATGTAGCATGCATAACATAGAATGACATACTATGTCTGGCCACCCAATTTCTACCTCCCACCGAGCAGTAACATTAAATCTGAAAAAAAACCACGGTATATTACAAGCTCCTGTTAGATATTACTATGTGGAGTCTTTCACCTAATTGACCTAACAAAAGAACAGCCTGTACTACACTGATAGCCCAACCATCAGGAGGCGTGAACCCCGATGCTGGATTTTTGTTGGTCCACTGCCCACCAACCCTAGCCAAACATTGAGCTAACATTAACATTACTAGTATAACATAGTGTAGCCTTATCATAGCATAGGATGGTATAGTTTAAGTCATAGTATATCACATAAAACATGACTTCCCAGTAAACACAAAACATTTGAATAACATTTATACAACGTCGGCCCAACGTCTTCGACGTTGGTCCAACATTGTATAAGTGTTATAGAAATGTTTTGTTTTTACTTGGTTAGTGTTTAATTATTATATGTTAGTAGGCATATTAGCATGGCGACCACATTGCGTGTCAACATCACCACATTATTTTAATAGCACAGTGGTGGATCCAGAGGGGGGCGCAACCGGCGCCCCCTCCCCCCATTCAGGGTCCCAAAAACAAGAAAAACGGGCGTATTTCGGCGAAATATGGTCTAGAATGCCTCATTTGAGGCCTTCAAAATTTTCCGGGGGAGCATGCCCCCGGACCCCTCTAGAGCATATGAGTGCCAGCTGTGATGTGTATAAATTATTTCTAAAATCGGCGCCCCCCCCCCGTCTGTCAATTGCTGGATCCGCCACTGTAGCATGACAACTTCCTACTACTTCGTTTTCAGGTGATCGAACGTACTTGTACTGTGGGGGGCATATTGTATTTTAAACCAAGATCTATAAACATGTACCATTCATATTGATATTTTTAACAGAACATAGCTCTGCTCATCTAGATTAATACACTATTGAGTCACTCACTGTGTGTTTTGATACATATTATTCGATTTGATTGAGATGTATCCTAGGATGACGCTAGATAAATTGTTGGTGTATCATGAATATATTGCTGGACTCAGAATAATATTACTCTGGTCCGGCTATATTCCATGTGATTACTGTAATAACATCTAATTTCGGCCTGAACACTACCTGATCCGATGTGTGAGACTGTGATTTAACATGATAGTTACATAACGATATTAGAGACGTGGGGATATCCCAATATAAATGTAATTACCGATGAAAGTGAACCCAGCGTTATTTCAATGCTGGGCCCATGTTTGAGACGTTGGTCAACCTCTGCAGAGAGATTAAATAGAAGTGGCTACTACAAATAGAACCGTGCCGAGTCATGTCCCACTGGGACTTTCTAAAAGCTTTTGTACTGTTGGTGTCCAAATAAATTTTCGTAGACGCTCAGTGAACCTGAAAGATGGGCTAATGCCACTTTATAAGTTGTATCAGTCTTTTATACACGATTACCTGCATTTCTGCTGCATCAAAGCTGTCAAAGTATTTACGTTTTGCTCGCTTATCGATTATTTATTTAGCGTCATATATCATGGGGTCACTTTAAACATCGAAGTCTAGCCTTATTTTAATTTTATATTTAATTATTGTGTCTGATATAATATGTAATGTGTGTCCACGCAAGCAACAGTTACATCAGGCTGTGCGTATGGCCTAAAGAAAGAATTATACTTTCCTTTTAATAACAACGGAACGACGGGCATTGTCTGTACTAAGTGTGATTGGTCAGTAGAGCTCTATGCTTGGCCCCACATCCCTGTTGCCGGCACAATAGGTGTAGAATTGACACGTGTGTCTGATCAATCTATCAATCAACCAATCAATCAATGCAACTTATATAGCGCCTAAATCCTCAGTGGACCGAGCTTAGAAGCGCATAGATCTTTTGCGTGACCATGTGTCATAATCCAGACCAAAGCAAGTTCGCCAACAGGGAGCCGGACCACCGAGGAGCTGGGGTGGGAAAGCCAGATCAAATGGGTGGGAGTTAAGTAATTTCCGGAATGTATAAATTGAATTGTAGCCAATCAACTATCAAGTCTGTCGACCACGTGGACAATTCAGCTAATCAACACCCACGTATGATATATCAAGTTGAAGCTTAGGATATTCCTAATCCCTAAAGCGCTGAAATAGTATACAAACCATAGATGCAAAAGGGTTTTTGCAATTTCAAATCATTATCAACCATCTTAGTTAGCTCTTTTCATTTGAATACCTATTTTATGTGTTTACGGCCATTATAAATATTTTTACTCTTACAGTGCAGGGATCGACTTTAGACGTCAGAAACTGACGTCTACAGCCGTCCGATTATGACGTCTGAAGTTGACCCCAGGGCTAAAAAGTAAAATATATTTTTAATGGCCGTAGAAACATGACATAGGTATCCGAATTATGGGATGGATTATATCATTTATAATTTCGATTAATAACCCACCATTCAATATTATTTCAATATAAGTATTGATCTCTAATAAAATTATCGATTGATATTGAAATTTTATTAAATTTCTGTAAAATCGCAAATTTCAAATATATTTTTGTTAAAATAGTGATGCATTTTCAAGTTTTGAATGCTTAGTTCACAGCACATAACAATTATCTAGTAAATGTCAGATCTAAAGGAAAAAAAATCAGCCGTCTACGTACGTATAGGCTTCACACTCTATAGTATTATATGACAAACTGTCTGTCCAGTAATGTAATATCACCGCGGTGGCACTATTAACCTCTTGACCGCCAAATTATTCAATTTGAAAATGGAGGTCAATTCTTTCATATCTTGCTGATTGGTGTCACATTTTATCTTTAACATGTTTAAAACATGGTACTTAATGTGCCTATAAAAAAAGAAAAAACTAATATATGCGGTACCGGCGGCTAAAGGGTTAACAACATTATTGATGACATGGTAATTTATCTCAAGCGCTCTTTATTTGTCGAGATTCAAACCCATGAGCCTGAAATTATTTTATCCAGTGCTTTATCACTTAGCCAATCATTTCCCTGTCTATTTTTATTTCCAAGTGACCTTTTCGGGTTTTATCCGAGCTATGAATTATGTATCTACTCAATATCCATTTGGTGCCGAGGCTACAAAACTCCGGTGGATGTTGTAGGTGATCTCCTATTTTCTGCTCACAAAGTAAATAAAAGGCCCATAGACATATATTTGTGTTCATCCAATTTTTGTATCCAATAAAAAAAAACTACACTAACCTTTTTGTGTGGCCTGCATGATGGGCCAACGCCGTAAGATGGTTTAACAGGTTGGCCCACCATGCAGACTATACATTTCCTTGACTGAGCTGGTTCTTTTCAGGAGGTGTTGCTCGCTCCCGTACAAATCCAATCAGCAGGACTTGTTAGCCACCCCTCCCCCACCTCGTCCCTTCGTGTACACATTATAACCTGATTGAATTGCTCCAGATTTGCCTTGCTTTTTGTCTCCCACCCGTCATTACCGCGGCTCACAGTCGTGACCGACAACCGGCAAATCCACTAACAATATTATAATAGACTACAATTTTTATCCAACTTATTAATTGATAACCTGCGACGCCCTCGGCCCGCAGAATTATTGATTTTGCACGATTCAATTTGCCAGAGCTCGTGAAAGCAAGCCATTTTTTTCTGCAGCGGACCATAAACATCAGTCCCAGATGAATGAGGGTAAGCTCAAAGATATTGAGTCCCTCAATTGTATTCTAAAATATTATAACTCTCTACATTCAACCGTCTAAGTTCAATGGAGGAGTTTCCTCCATTCTGATGTAAGATAAATGTTTAGAAAAGAAATTTAACTAGCTTATGAGCCAAAATATCTTCTGTGTCTTACGACATTTAAAAAAATATATAGAATGCGATATCCTACCACATGCAATGTGATTGTCAGCGTACACTGGGTCCACAATACTTGCCACAGTGACCAGAGACACAGAAAGCTAAAATGCATCATCCAGTTCAGGGACACAAAGGCCGTTAATAAGTTAAACAAGCTGTCTGTATTATTATTATTTGCATAAATATAATGGCATAGTTATTATTTATCGAGTGATGATTGAAATTATTTTGTTTTCCGTTCCAATAAGTCATACTATTAGTTTTCTGCTACAGCTATTAAATACTAATACGTTGTGACATATCACGATGTTTGATGTTTAAATCTATATCATTATTGATAGTATCACCCATTTCAAATTGTGTATAGATAATGCTAAGATAACTACATGTTTAAATTTAACGGATTAATCTTTTTTTTTTAGAAACCGTTATTGGATTTGCCAATAAAAAGTTGTGGACACAAATAAAACGTGATAGGTTACTTTCACCTATCATTGACATTACCCTCGACTTTACTCAGATTGAATTGTAATATAGTTTTGGGTACTGTGTGTTTGCAGTCTAAAATGATGCGTTGCCAATATAATATAGTTTAAGTATTTTGTCAATTATAATATTGGTGAATGTGCGCTTAAAATATGTTATTGTAACCAGTAAAATGCTTAATTATGCGATGTTACAATCTTTAGTATCTTGTGATTTTATAGTTTGCTTGAAATAATGAGAGCTTTAAAAAATGAGCAAACATGTCAGTGATGGACGCATTCTAAACTAGTACGATTGTGATTTCTACAATAAACTATTTGTTCATTTTGAAAAAGAATTTAGATTTCCCGATCAACTCCGCCTTCATTTTTTGGACATATTTGTTTCTCCATTCTACCACACTTTTGTGTTGAAGTAAATATCGTTATTTGCTGTACCACTTGTACATTCCACTGATAATATGCTACGACAATTTTGTCATAACCAGCAAAATTCACAATAGCTCTTCACGCAGTCATTTAAATACAATAGGGGTATTATGGCCTTCTCATGGAGCACATTCTGTGATTCTATTGATGGCTGTGCCCTCATATTGGCTCTCGGCTGAACTACTAATAATGTGATACAATGTTTCAAAGCTGGATCAAGCTCTTCCAATATTATTCCAGATTTCAGCCAATGTCTTTTTGCATTTCTCAATACCATCCATGCTTAGAAATAATAACCTTTGAACCCATCGCCGATCACATGACTCTCCGGAACTGTGCTGAGAACTACACCACGTGATGCATCACGTGACACATTACATCAGCGGAAATTACCATCTCTGTCGAGCCAGATGAGAATCCGTAGAGGTTTCTATTCGTATTTTTTGTTTTGAAAGTCAAACAAGTCCACCATAGTCAGACGACCCCAAAAGTAACTGAGCTACGTCAGTCAAATTCCATATCACTCTTGCCTGATCACCATTGTGAGTTAACCCTTACAACACTGAGGTATATTTGTATGAACTATATGGAGACCAATTTTTTTTCATTTTTAAGTCGTCATAAATGTCCCAGTCAGCTGTTTCCGCTTCATTTGAATACATATGTTATGGGTCTACGACCACTATAAATATTTTACTCTTTTAGTGGGGGGATCGACCTTAAACGTCAGAATCTGACGTCTACAGACGTCTAAAGTCGACACCAGCGCTGTAGGGGTTGATGCCCGTGTCGCGCCTGATAATGTGTAGGCCAAATTTTTATTCAAAAATTTCGAGACAACCAGATCTCCAGTGAGTAATTAAAAGTACAAAATACCCTAGTCTTTGGAAGAATCTACAGCGGTCGTACTCTCTTATAAATGCGGGGCAGAGCCCTCGCCGATCCTATGTTATTTGCGCCCGAGGCAACCGCCATTTTGGTGAATTACGCGCTCGCGGGCGTTTCATGAAGCAGCGCACGAATCCCGTCTAAACACTCATTGCCTTCCGGCGCAGACGAACGACGGAAGGCCCACAAAACGCGGACGTCCATCTGTCAGTTTCCCACGTACGGAATGCGGCTCGGTCTTTCCGGGGAGTTAGGATCAGATTGGGCCAGCAGATGCCGGCAAGGGAAAATTACGAATGGTCACACTAAGATAGAGGAAAAATCGGAATATCGTCGTGTAAGATGATCGCGACCGGGTCCGGTCACAAAGTGACAGTTTGGCCGTGTCTACATCGCAGGATCAACTCTGGCATCATATGTGTGGCACCATCTGAGAAACAGGTCCACCATTGAGCCATCTAATTGTGCATCCTAGCAGACGCAAGACGCACAACCAATGCCGTTTAAATGCTGGTCCAGCGTCTACGACGCTGGACCAGCATTTAACCGGCATTGGTGGAGCGTCTTGTGTTTTCTTGGATGGTTTGCGATGCAGGGCGGCGACCGTCAGGGGATATCAACACAAATCAGTACCTGGATGCGTCCATCTTTGACGTCCACCACTAACTTCCCTCAGTCCCTCTCCATCCCAACTAATAAGGAACGGTGACCCAATGGCGGGGCAATGTGGGAACAGCGTCGCAGACGGTGGGCCAACATTAACCCAGCATTAAGCCAGAACTGGTAGCAGCCTCTTTCATCTGCTACATAAATCTTCCACAATGCTCTTTCTCTCAATGTCAGACATCTTTGAAGTTTGCGCCGATAAAAAGTGATCCATATCGACTTACAAAGACAGATATTAATACAGAGCATCAAAGTACAGTCGCTGGCTCCATGCGTATCTCTTGATTAGACCTCTCCATTTTTCCTTTGGTTTTCACAACGAAATACTTCATTACCAGGCAATCCAATGTTATTCCTACATTTCAACAGTTTATTCAACGGAATATGTTGCATATATGGGGTTATTATATGGGGTTATTATTCTTTTTGTTGTTGGTGCTGAAAGGTACCATTATTTTCCGTTTGTCATTAATAATAACAAAAATACACTCTCTTTGGGGATTCATGAAGAGACCCTTCTCAATGTGATATTTTTTTTAATTGCTAAGGTATTATCGTATAGCATTGTTATTTGAAATGAACAAGACTAAAGACACCAATCTAATACCAACAAATCGAATTTGCAGCCGAAGATCGCGCTGACAGTGAATGAAATTATTTTGAAAAGCAGTAATTCGCTAGGACTTAATGAATTGATTTAAAAATAATTTAAATTCACAAATGAAAGAAGCCGTGTTTATTTTATGTTCAAATTTTACAAATGTGTAACTTACAAAATCCACGCTATTCTACTAAGATATGTTATGGCTGAAAATTAGTAAGCAAGTTAAACATGTCTGATAATCATGATTATAGGTTATTAGAAATTATTACCAAAAATATGCTGTTGTGATATTGCACTAACCCTTTTGAATATGTCAGTAAAAAGGCTATATTATGATTTACGAGGGCGATTAGATAATTATGTTCACAGTCCAAGTACATTTTATTTGTTTATTGTTTCTTTTTGTCGGATTATATGAATTTATGACACAAAACAATAATGAAAAAAAATACTGTTATTTTAATGGGCTGCACTTTAATTAGATCCTCGCTATTTTTCTCAATTAAAACAAGTGTGACCAAAAGTGCATCATTTTCTCTGAATTTACCGTGTTTCAAACAATTCAAGCAAGACCCATATTCTCGTACAAGTTACGGTATATTGTATATGCTTCGAATTGGAAGAGATCGCCATCTCGACCAATCCGAAGCATACGATATAATCGTAACTTGTACGATAATATCGGACCAAGATGCAATTGTTTATATTGAGCAAATATTATGCTGACTTAATTTATTGACACCGTAATATAATTTTTTTGCGGGATAACAACAAATCAGCCGTCCAATTAAGTCAGCGGCATCTTAGTTTTTCATAATAGCGCCAATTCACCTACTTCCATTTTGTTTCTTCCCAGCCGTGCCACAATGCACTTACTCATGCAATTGGCAACCCAATGCCGTTTGACGATAAAGTATCTAAATTGTCACCAGTGTAATTTGGCGACGTATAATACGAATAATGAGGAGCTGAGTTTTAAAATATTTAATAAATCGCGTAAAAATGCATGGGCACTAGGGAATAACCATTATTATTGTACAATGTTCATTAGTTTGCAGTCATGACATTCATTTATCATGCTTAATGTGCAATATCAAAGATGTAGGCCTACTTAAAAAGTACTAGTACTTTGATAAATTGCGTCTCATATTAGTATGCTTTATATATTATTATTGGTTTGTCAATATAACGGTGGGCCGTCCCAACGTGCTCAAACGTTGAACTGTTAAATATCGTGTAAAGTTCTGATCTGTACAGTGAAAAGTAAGCAATTACTGACGTTTGCTTTTGTACGACAGAATATCACTGTACAGTAGTGTGTACAAAATATTCGCGAAGCAGTTTCAGTATAGAGTTAACCATCTGCCGATTTAGAATTCACTCACTCATACATCTCTTGTCAAAAATATATGTACATTGTTTTCACGTGGCAAATGTAGTTTTTATCGCGTTAGATTATTAGCAGATATAGCGCCAATGATGAAAAACACATACTGATTAAATTGCCAGCTAGAACACAATACAATATAATGTACTGTTTAAATCAAGTGTGCCGTCGCCTCCGTCCATGTAATGCCGATGATATTGCATAATTGGTTTTGGCTGTTCCTGCTGCGACATCAGCAGCTGCATCAGTCACGTCCATGTCGTCACACCAAACACGCCACATTGAACCAAGGCTGGTTTAATATTGGTCCGACGTCGCAGACGGCGGACCAATATTGAGCCAACCTTGGGTCGATATATCGTGTTTTATATGCGTGTGTTTGGCATCATTGTGATTCGATGCTTTCCCTACGTCAGATACAATGGCCCAGCATAGAGCCAACATCAGACCAACTGTCCATGTAAATTGTCACATGATTGATGTAACCAATCCTATATTGATTTGAGAAGATTTCTAATATTAGTAATTATGTCGTTCGGACTATTAAAAACTGATCATATCAAGATGTATGATCAACAATTTGCAATGGTTTGCCATTTAATTCCGTGTCGATCATTGCCACTCTGACACTCACACTTTCAGACGAGTTCGAATAATGAGTGAGAGTGAAATTCCAGTCGTTTACGATACCTAAACTTTTAGTTGACAATATTATATCGATTCAACGGTGTGTTAAATATATGATTTATATATTTTAGAAGGACGTACACTTGTAAGATGTCGATAACTAGGTTTTTATTCAATCAGTGCTGATATGTAACATCATGTTGCATTTTCATGTACAAATACTAATCGTTGAGGGCAGTTCTCCTTTATTTCTTGTCAACGAGCAATCCTGGGAGAAGCCACGGATCTTCTCTGCGTCAACTAAAAATGACGCAAAATTAAGTTGATCGATTTGATTGTCTTGCAAAGAAAAACTCGTTATGTGTGTTTGTTCAATAAAAATCTGTATCCAACTGTACTTTTGCTCAATTGAAACATCATCAATCACTAGATCACCGCAGAAAGTATCATTTGACATCAATTTGTTCCATTGGAATGACAATGACGTCTGCGTTGGGGAGACTTCCCTTTGATCGCTAGGGTACGAATTAATGTGTTCAATCTTATTCCGTTCATGATAACAATGTTGTGGTACGTCATCCTAAATATTGTCCATACCTATCTGTTACACATAGTTATACTTCGATCATAATTTATCAATACTGTCAACGTTTGTCCCGCGTTGATACAGCGTCAGTCTAACGCATTGTTTTTTTGCCTTTGACATCCATATCCACCTCGGAATAAATAGGCCGCATAATAAATTATTCTTGTAATGATGAGTATTTGATGTGCAATTTTTTTTTTCACCCATATACCGTTAGCATGATAAAAATGTTAATATTTTTATGTTGATGAGTCTTATCGCAAACATTCGCATTGTAGCTGATTCTGGTCTCGATATGTTCTATGCGATGTGTCATATAATTATGATGTTTTCAGACTTTTCTCGACAAAATGAGCAAAGCATTCTAACGCTATGTCAGCACTTCACTCATACTATGCAGTACGATGCCATCAGTGTAGCAGACACAATGTCATGTGGCTTATTTATTTGCCTAAGGCGCGATGAACGACACGCGATTTGGGAGAGCGCGGTGGGGAAACACCTTGCTGTTAATTTAGCGGTGATATTCATTCATCAAACATGCACCGTTGAGCGCAAACGCGCTTTATCGTGTCCCTTTTTCTACCCAAGCAAAACGCCTAATGTGCTTATTATGCAGCGGCTGCGGGAATATGCAAGTAGAACAATTACGGCCCACCACACTAAACAGTAAGCGTGAAAAAATCCAGACTGAGTGTGTGGAAAGCTATGTAGAAGTTAGCTCAAGTGACAGCAAAAGTGACTGTTCTGGATATCCATGAAAAAAAAACATTATACGAGAACTAACCCACTGGGCACACGACGTTGTTGCGACGTTGAATCAAAGTTAATGACGTTGATTCGACGTCGCAACACCGTCGTGTGCCTAGTGGGAAGCTACTCTGCCGTATTCATTACCGTACTTTATGTTTCTTTGATTAGTATGGATGTGTACCTAATTATGATGATAATCCTTTTTATACTTGACCTTTTTAGTCAATAGCTGTATATCTGATATAAATATTGTATCTGTTTATATATATATATCTGTGTCTCTGTTTGGTTATCCTTAACAGTACTAGCTGGCTACTAGCTGCTGCTCTTAATCAGCTAATCATTCCACAGCAGACAACATTTTTTTTAGAAACGTGTTCAAACTGTTTTTACTTCAAATTTCGAAATGAATATATTACAATGTATATCCAATAAAGCACTGCTAATTGTGAATCACAACGAATGTAAAAGTCCCCACACACCGCAAGGACTGTCCACGATTGCTTAAGACGTGACGATAATCTTTAAAAATCGGTGTAGTGTGGCCAGTGTGGCCACTCCCACTACTACGATTTCGTCGATTTCCGTCGCGTCGGAAGCTGTGGTCAAGACTGAACATTTTTAGTCTTAGCCGTGGCCCGTCTTAACCGTCGTAGACGATCGTTGGGGTGTGGCATGTCCTGCGACGCGATCGTAATATCTCAATATTGCTTCCGGAACACCCACTAGGGAGCCTACGAGGTCATCACTAGGATCGCTACTATAGCTTACGACGCCGAGTCGGTAACAGTCTTTCTGGTGTGACATGCTTCCGTTGTAGAACCAGCTTGACTGCGATTTTCTAAAACATGCCATGACGGTCGCGGAGAATCTTTGTGGTTTGTGGCAGCCTTAACCCTTTAACCGTCAAATTATTCAATTGGAATTTTCACCCACTTGAAGTTGTGGATCGCGTCAGCGAGACACAACTTCAAGTGAGTGAAAATTATTCAGATTCGACAAATTGGAGGTCAACTCTTTTCAAATCGTGCTTCACCATGTTTAAAAGGCGGTGATGAATGTGGTAATAATTAGGTGAAAAAAACGAATATATGCAGCACCGGCAGTTAAAGGGTTAATGTTCAAACGTGTCGGTATTTTGTTACGGAATAATTTGTTTACGTAGATGTATAATCATACATGGACACATAATTGTGTATAATGTATCGGCCTAGGCCTAGTTATGGTCTTGGTGACGATTCATTCGAAACTCTCTGATATTTATATTGCTCAACATGTTTCTACTGCTTCCAGGAATATCCATTAAATTTGACATATTTTGCCATTTAGGATATTACATAATTTCCATCAATAAAGAACTATGCAAACACAACACTTCGGCTGAATTTCGGTTCAGCGTTGATCGTCAGTGGCCCAACATTCATCCATTGATCGGTTTATGTTTCCCATGCAAGGCCTGGCGATCGAGTTGCTGGATAGGGGCCCTTTATAGTTAAAAACGAGGAAATCAAAGATGCGAGGATTGCCTCTTCCTCTCGAGGATTTAAAAAATCGGAGGATCATAGAACTAAAGATCGAGGATTTGAGCCTAAATGCGAAGATCAAGCTGCAAAAAACGAGGAATTTCGGAAATGAAATGCTCATTTTTTGATGGCCTCATAAAAAGCCAGATCCTATGTCACGTAGGCCCTATGTAAACTTTTGTGAAGATGAAAAGTAAAGATTTTGAAAAGTGAGGATTTTAAAAATGTGAGGAAAGTGAGGATTTTGAAAATGCGAGGAAAGTGAGGAATTGCCTCTCAAATGCGAGGAAAGAGAGGATCTGACCCACCCATAAAGGGCCCCTGGATAGACTCTGGCGCTTAATAATTGCATGTCCCACGACAAACTGGAATTGCAAATCGTGGTCGTGGTCACGCAATATTTACTGGTCAGTTCGTGCGCTGCCGCTTCTATTCAACACCAACCGGGCTCATATTATACAAAAATAACAGCAGATATTGTTGGTGTTGTTCAGCAGTAAATGTCATGTTTTCCCGCAATGATTAAAATCTGGATGGTGTGTTATTGCATCCATGTTTTTTGTCTTCGTGTTGTGCTTGCGGATGGTGAGACACGTCTGATGACCCGCGCAATGGCAAACAGCAGTAACAGCTTACTTGAAAAGTAAGCAGAACTTTACTGCTGTTTGTCTTTGCACGGCAGTATGGTATAGTGCTGATGATCCTGGCAATATGACACCACTGGTCTCACAGTGGCTTCCGACGTCTCACGTCTAGTGTGACCTTGCTACATCCCCGTGACGACGCCAGAACGCGTCAGCATGCAGCTACATGACAATCCTTATAGTCATGTGCATGCTGATTTAGCAGATTCACCGGATGTCTGTAATACAACTTCCTGGTGAATTTGCTATATAGGATGTCTACAACAGGTGTATCCCAGTGTTGGGCCACCAACACTGTACAATGGTATACAAATGTTTTGTGTTTGCTGGATATATATTTCAGAATGGACAGGTTATTTTTTAGGAAATCCATACAAATAAATACAAAATATTGATTGTTATGAATCACAAAAGTCGCGCAATTTACAGACGAGTTTTTGAAACATCATCTCTAATAACACAATTTCATATTTGCAGTGTTTAGTTTGAATTTTGCAGCTATAAAAACTAATGAAACGTTCAAAACCGCTATACCAATTTCATTATTCCCGCCATATATTTACATTACATCCTAAAGGCCTTCGTTAATTCTAATGTTTAAACATTTTGTCACTGCTCTCAGTGACATGCTTAACCTTAAATTAAAACCATTAATCAGGGTGTCGCGATAAAGAGGCGCTAAAAGTAAATAAAATTTTCCATGTCCTAATGGCTGACAGGTAATTATGATTATCATAGCACCGTTTTTAAGGTAATAATAATTTATGCATGTATATTTTGATGAACATTTTAAAAAGAAATATGATATCCGGATACAGAATATTATCACCAGAATGTTGACTGTCTAGCGATTGTGAACGTTGGGTTAGCAATGCATGAACACTAATCCGTTGTATTAATAATACATACGTATACTATCAGATTGAGTGTCTAAAAACTGGACTAAGACAAAAGATCGCAATACAGTGAAACCCAAACTCGCAAAGCAAAGCCCTACTCATTATCACATAACTTTAAGGGATCTATTATTTGGACATCGTCAACGCCAAAAGACCCGATCCCGCAAGCGGGGACGTTCAACATTGCCTGAGTGATGGGCCAGCCTCTGCGAGGATGGCCCATCACCCTGGCAATGTTAGACCAGCGTCAAGAAGCCGTGTCCTGCAGGGCGGAAGTAAGTTATCGCCGGAGCATCACTATGGATCCGAGTCACGACCTGGCTCGGGGATAAACAGTCCCCCGGGCTGCGGCGGGACTCTATACCATCCTGGTGAGATATTCATCTGAGGAAACGTGGCGTCCATGTTGTGATAGCCTGGTTGTCAAGGCGCGAACAACAACATCTGCCTCTCTGTGGCCGAATGCAAATGACAAAGATTAGGTTTGCACGTATTACCAGCTGGTTTTTTCAGTTTTGAATCTGGCATTGCACTGTGGGCAAGTATTGCCATCTATAGTGGGGTGACCAATACCATGCATGCAGAGGGTTTTCTAAGTAGCCCACATAATGGGTCGTTAAAGTGTCTATGACATTAAAATGAATCAAATTTGCCGTTGAAATAAAGAGGGTTGACCCCAGGATCCCGTGAAATTGTGTTGTGAAATTGGGACTCTCACTAAGACCATTGCAATTTTGGTCGCTAGGTGCGAGAGTCTCCTGATGTGCATCTAACATTCATTTAAATGCATTCGTAAAGAGTATAGAGTTATCCTGGTTTACCAGAAAATAATCGCTTCCCACATAACTATAGCCATGTCTTATAAAACCAATGGTATTTTGCAAGGCTCAGCTCACTGCATTTTCACACAATGAGACGTGGAGTCATGGACCATTCAACATTTTCAATTCAAATCCATTGCTACACCTATCTGTACTTCTGGACCGGGTGTCGTGACATGTATTTACATCTGCCTCAATATATGAAGCTGTGTTGGCAATCTATACACAAAAGACGGGATATCTGACTCCAAAATGAGCAAGATGTAGCTGCGCAAGTGGCAATCTATAAAAATCAGAGCATTTGCCTCACATGTTGGCAATCTTGATATCATCATAACTCTATAACGATGTATCATGTGTATTGTTGGTCTACATTCAAAATCTATATAGAGTTAGCATACAATCCCAGACAGATTTGTTTGCGTTAAACCAAATGTAGGCCAGCACCGTGTAGGCTTACATGTACATCTCACCAAACATGAGACGTCGACCCAAGGTTGGCTTACTGTTGGGCCAGCGTCTTAGACGTTGTGCCAACAGTAAGCCAACGTTGGGCCTATGTCTCATGTTTGCTAGGTATATCGTCTACCCTCTCCTGCACTTACTTGGTGGCATGTCTGAGGGACATTTTAGTGGATGACACTGGTCAGATGGGATCATAAAGCTCTCATTGTCGGCTTTATGTCTGCTATCACAAGACACTGTGCATGTAATAGCACAGCCCATCCCCGCTAAATCAGTCTAAATCAGTGTAGACCACTTTATAACTCCCCATGTTGTTGTTATTAGGAGACACTCCGCGCCATGACTTTATTTGCCCCCCCCCCCCCAAGAAAAAACAATACAAATAACTTGTCGTTGCTCTGCTGCTGATTCATCGGTGGGCATACGATACTTCAAAACTTGACAAGACCAAAACATGTTATTGATTGAAAGGAAACCAATTCAATACAGTCATGATCATCTTCTTCATAGAGTATGACATTGGGAAGCTTTTGAATTTTCACAACATTTTCTTGATAACCACTAAAATATTAAAGGTAGGCCTGTAGGCTATTTATGTTGAGCTGAGCGCTATCCTATGCCATCTAAGTGTACTGTGTAGCCTATTCCTATCGTTGAATAATCTACTTCGTCCCAATTGCCGACGGGAAACGACCCTCTCCGTTTTCCTTTAAATTATCATAACTAACCAATAAGACTCTGCCCTCGCGGGACATGATTTAAACAAGTACGGGATCTTGACGCAGTGCTGGCGAATTGTTGGGCTAACGCCTTATACGTGGGCCCAACAATCCACCGGCACTAATGCGATGTCTCTGTTCTGGCGATTTTCCATGTGGTCCACCATTTATTGACACTGGCCGGAAGCTGGACTGTCTGCTCAGCCAATGGCCGCGCAATCTCCGCCTGCACATTACTGACCAAGCGCTGTATTTATGACGTCATAACTAACCAATAACTGCCCGCTTTACAAGTGCCACTGTCCGGTCATTTTCGGCCCTTCCTGAATGATTTTTCACCCGGGGACCTCTTTGACGCTGATTGTGAGCAAAATAGTATTTTCACTGCCAGAAGCACTATATGAAGTAAATGTAATTTTTTTTAGCTTAAAGCTTGCAAACACACTTACCGCTGCGTAATACATAGTTGAAAACAAGTCGTTGTTGATGACATCATATAACTTGATTAGTTATCAACTCACATTCAGATATTTCAGAAAGTCCTGCCATCAGTGCAATTATCTAAATATAATTGTAAAATTCGCAATTTTTTCAAAGAAATGAAATGAAATGAAATGAATCGGGCTTTAGGCCACCTTTGTGCACATATAGGCTAAACTGGGCCAGGAGAACCTCCTGAGGATGGTGAGATGATTGAGATGCAATTTTTTCAAAGAGCGACGTACGCTTTTACGTGACAATTCTGTGGTTTACAGTATTTTATTTGTTGGTAGATCAGTCCGTGTGGGGAGTCCCTTAATGTCTTCGAGTCATGTGATGAAATCACCTCAGATACGCCAGGTCACCCCCAGGAAGGGACAAATCGTTACCATGGTTACGCCACTTGAATTGTCTGGTCATTGGGGCTTGCCTAAAGCCCCCATCGCTGGTGTCCGGCCTAGCCACGGCTCAAGGTTGGACCAGCATCTCAGACGCCGATCCAGATATAGCGGGCTCGGTGTATCGTGCTAGGAGGTCGTCCACAACGTTGCCCATAAACTACCATAACGCACTGGGCTATTTCATGAGAGCGCGTGAGGCACATAACAAATAGGGTGGTGAATAAACCCAATGCATCAGCATAATAGTTTAGGCAACTACTTCTATTGTCGCCCTTTGCCTGCTACAGGCGCCTTAAGCTCAGCCATTCCTATTGCTGTCTGCAACTGCGGTTTTTTCGGTTAATTTAATAATTTTAATAGGTTTTAAATTATTTTCGACATATCTATATTTGTTCCCTCGCACTGGACGATCTTTAACGAATTTTATTATACATGTATGTCAGGTAACTAGAAAAATTCTAGATAACTAGAAAATAAACTGCAAGCCCTGATTTGCAGCGGCTGCATATTAATTTTTACCCTCTTGGAATTGTGGGTCGCGGCAGCGAGACACAACTTGAAGTGCTGAAAGTTAACATTTTGTCTTTCTCAGGATATTGATATAGTAAGCGATGCCCATCCCCGTATGAGACTACGTTTTTGCCTTCTACTTAATTAATACAAAACTACTTATTTTACAAGCAGCAATAAGGCCAGAATAACCATGATAACTGTGCCATTACTCAAAGGTTGTTGAATTACATCTTCACTTTAAGGATTCATACAAATATGAATAATCCTGAAAAAATCACGACGTATCTATCGTGTCTATAGAGATTCTCGATGACCGTACATTCCCGTGGAATGGCCTTCCAAGCATTGTTAACCCAGCGGACACAAGACGTTGAATCATTTCTGATTTAACGTTGGTCCAACGTCATAGACGTGGACCACCGTAAAACCAGCATTGATTCAACGTCGTGTGTCTGCTGAAAAGGACTTGGTGTAATCACTTAAAAACAGACGAGAAACTCTGCTCGACCATTATTAGCTGTAGACGTGAAGTGCACTGAGCATCTTTTAATTGTTGTTTTTTGTGCTATAAACGAGCTATGATTATTGCTCTTATAATGACACGTGTGACCTTAGCGAGAGGGTGGTAATATTGTATCTGCTGCTGCAGTTATTAGCCTTCAAACCGTCGGGTGCGTCGATATTGGCTCGTATCGCTTTCTGCACTTTATGCAATATTGGGATACGAGGAAGACAGAAATATGAATTATTTACGACCTACTCTGTCCAGAAACTAAACTAACACAATTAGATATAGAGCATAATATAATACATGACACAGCATACCCCTAATATTTGAACAGTTTGGAGTAGGCCCTACTGTATATGCAAACCAGCTACAATTTCAATATATTCAGGCTAAGTCACTGAATAAGTCACTTTAACCCTTTAACCGCCGTTCCCGATTTTTTTTCGAGTTTTCATTTTTTTTATTAGCTCAATAAGAACCACGTTCTAAACATGTTAAAGACAAAACGTCGTGACATCAGTCAGCGAGATTTGAAAACAGTTAACCTCCATTTTGTCAAGTCCCTCACTTGAAGTTGTGGATCGCGTCAGCGAAAAACAACTTTAAGTGAGTGAAAATTCCAATTGAATAACTTGGCTGGTAAAGGGTTATGCAGTAACTATCTCAGGAGTACATTATGTAAAGAATGTGTCACAAGACTTATATCCCACTTCAGTAAGCCAATGTACAGTACACCATAGACCTCTTACAAAAAAAATATTTAGAAAATATATTTTTAATATACCTATTTATTACAGTCATCATACAATGCAGCTATAAAAACATTAATTTCATGTAAAACGATGCAGACGATGATAACATTTGCAAATTTGTACATTGATTATTGTCCCAGTGGCAGAGCACAGAGACTGATGATGTTTTGCAGATGGAAACACCTGCAGTGACAGGTCCAGCTGCCTTGGTGTCTCTGATCTATTGGATGTGGTAGAGCAGGGCAATGAGCCCTGTTCTGGTCATTGACTTCTCTGCTATGGGACTGCCACCGCAGCTGGGTTTTTTCGTGATAAAACAGACCAAGCGAGTGAGTGATTGTGGTTTTACTTCCAATACAGCACTCCTGGGAAATATCGGAACTATTGCTTTGGAAAATAGCCGAATTCTGGTGAATTGTCCACTTTTTTTAATGACTTCAAGGCAACATTCAGGCAGGTAGCCTATCGCCATAAAGCACAGCCGCGTCGAAAAAGGGCTGAATTAATACGACGAGTCATTAGTGTTGAGTTCATAGATGTTGTGTCAAGTCAAGAAACAGAGACAGCCTCGATGAAACGAGATTTGGCTTTCCAGAGCTGATGACACAGACCCTGGGTCAACATTATCTCATTGTCCAATTGCAACATGCGATCCTGATGACATCTCACTCGGAAAATTTAATCAATTATAGCTTCACATCGGGTGAATGTTAGATCATAGTTTCGGGAATTGGCACGCTATTCGGCCAGTATTGGTCTGGCGTCAGCTTAGAGCACAGTCCATTTGCTGGTCATCAGGTTAGGTTCGATTGCCATGTCACTCTGATTCAGAGCCCTGGGTGTTCTGGGGACCATCATGGGTCAGACAGTCAATGTCGATTAGCAAATGAGGTCCTGTTGGAAATGAACGGCCTGCCCCCTGTACATGACTTTTTCTGATGCCTGTAACGAGGACATTGCAAAATGAGTTTTTTGCAGAGGCGATCCTTTTTTTGGTTCGCTCCGATGTAGTCACCGTCGTGCCATACCCGCGCTGAACATCATAATATACTTATATAAGCCCCCTAATACGAAAGAGCCAACGTAAATCAGCAGAATTAACTTTCTAAAAAGCAGTACATTATTGAGATTACCTCTGAACAGTACACGTACATGTACATAATTATGTAAACTTATTATTAACGTACAGTGTATATTTATTATTTTACAACCAGCCGGCAGCCTATATTTTAGTTATCCTAATACAATCATGTACATGACAATCGTGTACATTATGCGCTGTTGTAGTTCCATTTCGGTATTCACTCAAATGGGGTCTTTTCACACTAATTTTAACAAATCCAGCCACATTTCTTACACATTTAGGCTGTTTGAACCGTGCGTGTGGGCTACGTCAAACTACATAGATCACTCGATCTCACTAGACAAAACTAAAACACAGAGGGAATTATGTATTTGATGGCTTTTAGTAATCGGAGTCATACGTTGTGTGAGTAGTGAGCCCATTTAAAATGCTCTTCCGTGCTAAATCAAAAAGGCAGTAACTGCTTTAGCTTGATTTTCAAGTAAGCAGTGAATGTATTTTGGCTTTACAGAGCAGTGTTAACGTACTTTTCACAATCGTCTTCAACAGCTCAAACCATGTTGGATGATTGGCTAACTCTAACCAAGTGCTGCTAACCATGCTAACGTTGGCCAACTTTAACCAAGTGCTGCTAACCATGCTAACGGTGGCCAACTTTAACCAAGTGCTGCTAACCATGCTAACGGTGGTCAACTTTAACCAAGTGCTGCTAACCATGCTAACGGTGGTCAGCTTTAACCAAGTGCTGCTAACCATGCTAACGGTGGCCAACTTTAACCAAGTGCTGCTAACCATGCTAACGGTGGCCAACTTTAACCAAGTGCTGCTAACCATGCTAACGGTAGCCTAAATTTTCACCATCCCCGGGCTACAGTCTGTATATCACGTGGGGTGGATCTCCCAGCAAACACAAAACATTTGTATAACATTTGTACAATGTCGGTCCAACGTCCTCGACGTTGGCCCGACATTGTGCAAATGTTATACAGATATTTTGTGTTTGCTAGGGGGTGGGGGGGGGGTATCTTTTGCTCACAATGTGAGATGGGAGACTTTGATCCATCCCATCACAATCACTGTCACACTCAGCAACATAAGCCAGCTTTTGATTGACTGATTTCCCGGAGGAAAATTCACTGTAAATCTATTACTTTTCGCAGATAGAATAATGTAGCACATTAAAGTAGGCGGATCGTTACGATTCGCTGAGCACAGATTGTAGGTCCACCGCATGTGCAGAATGTATGTCTACGTCCTAAGGAGTGGGGCCCGTCAGAAGTAAATATTATGAATAAGTGAAGCTAGACGACTGACCTCCTTTAATATTATAACCCTTTTATATTGCTTCAATATTATTCATTGCTGAACCAGGGAAAACCTACCATTGTTTATATAGTACCTGAGGCATTTGACTAAGTAGGGCCTCGTCGGATAATGTTTAAATGTAAAAATTATTGTAATGGCAGCGACAAGTCTCTTATTACTTCTGGATTTCCTCAGTAACTGTGTGCAAGCAGCGAATTTAGAATCCCTGATTAGGTAGACATCTGCCAGGCGTGCCACAAGGCCCTGTATTTGGTTTATGGTGTCTTCTATGTCAAATAAATGTCATTCTAATTACTCCTGAAATGCAACAAGGCAGGCTCTTTCCTTACGCTACGCTAATACATCTATTCATATTTCAGTCATATTGTGTGTGATTCAAAAACATATGATAGTTCGCAAAAGAGTGAAAAACACTCCCCTACGGCAACGAGTCCCTATGAGAACAGCAGCTGTCAAAAGCTGATCCGTGCCCCCGGGAAGTTTTCAGATAGTGGTTCTGACAGTGTACATCGGGATTGTCAGCGGCTGGCCCAGTTGCACGGGTCGCTCAGGGCGAAATCAGGGATGAAAAAATTGTCAAGTCGTGCGAATCTGAAGGAATCTTTTTGTCTGTTTGTGACGCCAGACCTGACACTGCCACAAAAATATTCCTCATTATGTCCCGCTGGGCACACGACGTTGTTGAGACGTTGAATGAACGTCAAGGACGTTGATTCGACGTCGCAGCAACGTCGTGTTCCCAGTATCTATTTGAATTATTGTGGAGTGGGCTTTCCTAACAGAAGCAGTCATAGGATGGTTTAACAAGCTTTCTAGATTTATTTTTATATCATATTTTTTTATTGATGCCACTCAGAATATGCATATAACTGCAGC
Organism: Flabesymbios commensalis; assembly: GCA_964017125.1. Taxonomy (NCBI): domain Eukaryota; kingdom Metazoa; phylum Annelida; class Polychaeta; order Terebellida; family Flabelligeridae; genus Flabesymbios; species Flabesymbios commensalis. Next base: position 45,433,865 of record OZ024905.1, read on the forward strand.
TGTACCAGTATTGATTTCATTATTTTGTATTATTTTAATTAAAATGATAAGTTGAAAAATGAAAAATGCAAGAAATTCCAGTACAATACAATATTGATTTATCAACTATATATCACGGGTAACTCGTGTAACTAATTATGTCTTAAAGTGAATATTACGTTATTATATTATATTATATTATATTATATTATATTATATTATATTATATTATATTATATTATATTATATTATATTATATTATATTATATTATATTATATTATATTATATTATATTATATTATATTATATTATATTATATTATATTATATTATATTATATTATATTATTATTATATTATATTATATTATATTATATTATATTATATTATATTATATTATATTATATTATATTATATTATATTATATTATATTATATTATATTATATTATATTATATTATACTGTATTGTATTGTATTGTATTGTATTGTATTGTATTGTATTGTATTGTATTGTATCGTATCGTATCGTATCGTATCGTATCGTATCGTATCGTATCGTATCGTATCGTATCGCATCGCATCGCATTATATTATATTATATTATATTATATTATATTATATTATATTATATTATATTATATTATATTATATTATATTATATTATATTATATTATATTATATTATATTATATTATATTATATTATATTATATTATATTATATTATATTATATTATATTATATTATATTATATTATATTATATTATATTATATTTTATTATATTATATTATATTATATTATATTATATTATATTATATTATATTATATTATATTATATTATATTATATTATATTATATTATATTATGAGAAACATATAATTATCTAGTACCCCAACATGAGATGTTGGTTCAACGTTATCTCAATGTTGAGTGAACATCAGCGATGCTGGCACAAACAATGGAGACGTTTTATGTCTGATATAGTTACTTTTATATTTCACTTAGTTGATGGCTTGGAAAATCATTCAACGATGAATAGCGGTTGATTTATGTACCTTGTGTTGACTCATGTGTATTCCACAATGTAAACATAGGAGGGAATTCTTAACAATGTTGGCGTCAATTTCAGTTTGGGATGTGTTTATTGATATCATTGGCAGAATAAATTATCAAGCACAAAAAATAACCTGGACCTGGACCGCCTAACTCATTTACTGCGCGAGGCCCAGTCACACTGACCGCCATTTTGTTTCCACAGCCAGCTGTGTAAAAACGACACTCGCGCCGCCTTCCAAAAAACTCGGATGCTATGAAATTGACACGAAAATTTCAAGTGCCTACGAAAACTAGGCCATTCTCAGCAGTCGTAAACTTTTGATCGTATTAGAACTATTACATTTAAAAATGGAGGTCACTGTATCAGGAGCCTTGCGATGTCATCAGTGTAAATATTATAATGGAATAGCCAGCAAACAGCACCATCTATGTTTGAAACAGGTAACATTGTTTAGATTTTATTCCAATAATGTATGCAGTTCAACATATTAAATACAACTTTTAATCAGGGCTGGAAAAATTGGCAAATTAAGGATTGTGCAACATTCAATTTGCTAATACGTGTGTATAACAAGAGTACACCCTTTAGTTGGCTATTACACTAACCAATGTGTTTTATTACAGCAAATTCATACTGGAGACTAAAACTATTATTATGGATGTTGAATTGCAATGTCTCGAAAGCTTTTGTTTAACCCTTTAACCGCCGGTGTCGCATATATTGGGGTTTTCATTTTTTATTAGCACATTATGTACCACCTTTTAAACATGTGACAAAGATGAAATGTGATATCAATCAGCAATATTTAAAAACAGTTGACCTCCATTTTGCCAAATCTGAATAATTTTCACTCACTTGAAGTTGTGGATCGCGTCAGCGAGACACAACTTCAAGTGGGTGAAAATTCAAATTGAATAATTTGGCGGTTAAAGGTTTAATCGACATAATAAAATACACCAAGATTCGATGTGGTGTTACGACAAGCAGTATATATACGAAACTATAACAACGTCCGATGACAATAGAAAAAAACAATGGTAGACATTTCGTCTCCACCTACAAAGAAGCATCACACTTATTCCGCAATGTGTTTGCGACTACATTTGTCTCTAGGGGGTCTGAGGGAGATCCAATGGACAGGACGTACCACCCGCCCGGGAAACAACTCAGTCCCTTCTTACACCACCTAACATTAAGGATACGATGACCTCTTAGTATTATCCACTCTGGCGGTTGGTGTCCTCGCCTAGAAAGGCCATGTAAGGTAAAAAGACCTCACAGACTTAACTCTTCTGTTCCGTAATCACCGAGCCATTGTTTTACATCTGTTTATATATAC